>CM039511.1:48799593-48830597 GCA_022432975.1 Begonia masoniana | reverse complement strand
GTGGAAAGATGCTTTCATGTCATGGCGATTGAAAGAATGATCAAAGAGCCTCTGTGCTTTTCGGATCGATTAAAGAAATTTGGAAAATGAGATTCCCAGCCGCGACTTGGCTGTTTTCCTTTCTGCGTCTCTCGTTCTGTCGAGAAAATTGTTGGGAAAAATAATAATAACGGCTGGAACGATGCGATAAAAAATACCACCACTAAAAAAAGTGGAAAGTACTGATCAGGATATTCCCAGGAAAGAATGCTTTGGCAATCTCCTGTAGACAGAATTACCTTTCCAAGTAATTCCCAGGAAGGCTGGAGGGACACAAACGGTCCCTTAAATTCCAGTCTCCTAGAAAGAACTTACTTAAACAGTACAATTACAAAACACTAACTCAAGCGGGTACGACGAAACGATACAGGATGCGATCCGAAAAAAACAGGAATATTTTACAACCGCCGTAAAATGATAAAGGCCAGGTAAGAGAAAAATGAACACCGAGAAAAAAAATTTTTGTTTTTAAGTGGAAACCCAAATCGGGGAAGAAAAAAAACACGGGGACCGAGTCAGAGAAAGCTTTCACTATGAAAAATAGGAATTTACATTATTTTCTAGATATCGAAATCCTAGAAAAATATTCACTAAGGAGAAATCAACTCTTAGTATTCTCACCGTGCACAAAAGCACCACAACCTATTTCTCTACACCGTTCTTTCTCTCCCTCCAAAAGCATCACTATTTCATCTCTCCCTCTTCACTGAAGATTTGCTTCTTGCTTTAGGTGCTGAGTGTGTCTCAAAAACCATAACTACAAAGAAAAACAAGGAACATGAAATGAAATTAGGTTCACAACCACAAGTCATGAACACTCACTTCATTATTGATACGCTCAACTCTTTTGGAACAAATCGATTGAAGTTAATTTTTTAGGCTTCAACAAGGCATGACTAATTCTTAATAAGCTCCATGAAGGTGGTTAATTAGCAATAACGTCGTTTCTAATCACTTCCAAGTTAAACCTAAATGTGAAATGGATAATTTTGTTCTAACCACAAGTCATTAAACACTCAACCATATTTGCTTAATACGATCAACACTTTTGGAATAATCGATTGAAGTAGTGAGTTTCTTATGCTCATCAAGCGCAATACGAAGTCTTATTTACACGTCCATGAGAGGTGGGGTCATAAATACACGTCGTTCTATACACTTCAAGTTAAAACTTGAATGTGAAATGGATAACTTGGTTCTAACCACAATTAATGTAAACACTCAACCTCATTGCTGATACGATCAACTCTTTAAAAGTAATCGATGAAGTGAAGTTTCGAAGCCTTCATCAAGCGCCATTACTAAGTCTTAGTTTCGCGTACATGAAGGTTTGTTTGGGTCCTCAATACAACGTTCGTTCGCATAACTTAAAATTAAAACCTTCAATGTAAAATGGAAACTAGGTTCTAACCACAAGTAATGTAAACTCAATCATTTGCTTGATAAGATCAAGTCTTTTGGAACAAATCGATTGAAGTGAAGTTTCTTATGCTGAACAAGCGCCCGTTTTACTAAGTCTTAGTACGGTCCACGAAGGTGTGTTGGGTCCTCAATACGCGTTCCATCAACTTCAAGTTTTAAAACCTGAATGTGAAATGGATTACTTAGGTTCTAACCACGGTTTAAGTCATGTAACACTACCTCATTTGCTTGAACGACAAATTTTTTTAGAAACAATATCGATTGCAGTGAAGTTATTATGCTTCATCAAGCGCATTAATGAGTCTTTAGGTAGCGTCCAGGAAGTTTTGGGTCCTCATACACGTATTTCTCTCACTCAAGTTAAAACCTTGAATGTGAAATGGAAACTTAGGTTCTAACCACAAGTCATGTAACACTCCACCCTCTTTTGATACCGATCAACTCTTTTGGAACAAACGAATTGAATGTGAAGTTTCTTATGCTTTATCAAACGCCTTAAGAAGTCTAGTACGCGTCCATGAAGGTTGTTGGGTCCTCATACACGTCGTTCTCATCACTCAAGTTTACAAACTTGAATGTAAAATGGATAACTTAGGTTCTAACCACAAGTCACGTAAGAGTAAAACCTCATTTGCTTGGTACGATCAACTCTTTTGGACAAATCGATTGAAGTGAAGTTTTATTTGCATTAGAGCATTAATAAGTCTTAATTACGCGGCCTGAAGTTGTTGGGTCCTTAATACACGTCGTGGCTCATCACTTCAAGTGAACTTGAATGTGAAGGGATAAACTTAGGTTCTAACCAAAAGAATGGAAACTCAACCCCTTCTTTGATTGATACGATCAACTCTTAGGAACAAATCGATGAAGTGAAGTTTCTTACGCTTCAACAAGCGCATTACTAAGTTCTTAATTAGAGTCCATAAAAGTTAAAACTTGAATGTGAAAAGGATAACTTAGATGACCACAAGCATGTAAACTCAACCTAATTTGCTTGATACGATAAAATCTTTGGATCAAAATCGGTTGCAGGGATGTTTCTTATGCTCAGTAAACGCAGTACTACGTGTTTATTACGCGTCCATGAAGGTTGTTGGGTCTTCAATACAAGTCGTTCTCATCAACCGTCCAAGTTAAAACCTGAATGTGAAATGGACTAATAGCGTCTAACACAAAGCCATGTAACACTCAACCTAATTGCGTGATTACGATAAACTCTTTTGGAATAAATCGATTGAAGTGATGTTTCTTAGCGTCATTAAGCCGCATAAAAGTCTTAGGTACGCGTCCATGAAGGGTGTTGGGTCCTCAATACACGTCGTTCCTCACTTTCAGTTAAAATCGGAATGGTGCAAATGGATAAAGTTAGTCTAACAACAAGTATGGTAACACACTAAACTCATTGGCGTGATACGATCAAAACTTTTTGGGAAACAAGATAGAAGTGAAGTTTCTTAGCTTTGTAAGCGCATTACTAGTATTAGGTATGTGTCCATGACGGTGTTGGGTCCTTATAACGTGTTCTCATCAAAGTGATGCAAACCTCAAAATCTCGTTGTGAGAGCTCCAACGTCAATAGAGAATCAACTTAGGAGCGCCCAATAGTAGTTTCAAAGTTTAGGATTAATGACCAGTGGTTATATGACAACCAGAAACAATAGTATCAAGAAAGGAATATTGACCCGTTGCTATGGAACGAGCAAGAAACCCAATATATAAAGAGTGGAAATCAAGTGGTTGCACTTGAAATTTCCGCAAGTTCTACAGAAGAACAGTTTGGAGGAAATTCTCACAAGATAATTCTCATTCTAGTGTTGTCTTACAATGAAGAACTCCCAAGTATTTATAGGCTTACAAGAATAGTCTAGAATAGGCATAAATAGCCTTGAAAACATGAGAAAGAACTTTGCTTCTAATATGGTCTAGGTTCAGCCTTCTTGGAAACCATCAAAACACCTTTTGGCCTTCTCTATGCCAATATTAAATGCCTAGTGGATGTCACTTCGAAATTACTCATTCTAGAGCCTTCTTTGCTTAATTTGGGCCTAATGAAACTCCATTTGTATTTGTAACACATTAATAACTTTAAGGCCCATTTCTTCAAGTGGTCTGGTTCTTGAAATAAGTTATTTTGGACTCTTCTTGAAGCTTCTTGGCCCGAGCTCTAGTGATAGGTCCATTTGGTATTTTCAACTCCATTAAGTTTCTTCTTGGCCCAACTCTTCTTCAATGCCATCCTTCTCCCTCTCTTGAAAAGGATTCGTCCTCGAATCTGGACCTACATAGAAAGGAGAGAGGTCAGTTACATTTAAAAGTAGCACTCACTTGATAATCAGCTGGTAGATCAATGATATAAGCATTATCATTAATCTTTCCAAAACTTGGAATGGTCCATCTCCACGAGGATTGAGTTTACACTTTCTTTGTTGGGGAAAACGTTCTTTACGAAAATGAACCCAAACCAAATCTCCTTGTTGAAAAGTGATGTGCTTTCTTCCTTTGTTTGCATGGGCAGCAGCTTGCTCATTCCGTTTGATGATATGCTGACGTGCGTCTTCATGAAGTTTCTTTACCAATTCTGCCTTCTTCTTCCCATCTAGGCTAACGGTCTCATTAATAGGCAATGGAAGTAAATCCACTGGAGTTAACGGATTAAAACCATAAACAATTTCAAAAGGAGAATAAGAAGTAGAAGAATGCATTGTTCTATTGTACGTCGTTCTCATCACTTCAAGTTAAAACCTTGAATGTGAAATGGATAACTTAGGTTCTAACCACATGTCATGTAACACTAAACCTCATTTGCTTGATACGTTCAACTCTTTTGGAAAAAATCGATTGAAGTGAAGTTCTTATGTTTAATCAAGCGCATTAATAAGTCTTAATTACGCGTCCATAAAGGTTATTGGGTCCTCAATACACGTCGTTCTCATCACTACAAGTTAAAACCTTGAATGTGAAATGGATAACTTTGGTTCTAACCACAAGTCATGTAACACTCAACCTCATTTGCTTGATACGTTCAACTCTTTTGGAACAAATCGATTGAGGTGAAGTTTCTAATGCTTCATCAAGCGCATTACTAAGTCTTAGTTTTGTGTCCATCATGGTTGTTGGGTCCTCAATACACGTCGTTCACATCACTTCAAGTTAAAACCTTGATTGTGAATTGGATAACTTAAGTTCTAACCACAAGTCATGTAACACTAAACCTTATTTACTTGACACGATCAACTCTTTTGGAACAAATCGATTAAAATGAAGTTTCTTATGTTTCATCAAGCATATTAATAAGTCTTAATTACGCGTCCATGAAGGTTGTTGGTTCCTCAATACACGTCGTTCTCATCACTTCCAGTTAAAACCTTGAATGTGAAATGGATAACTTAGGTTGTAACCACAAGTCATGTAACACTCAACCTCATTTGCTTGATACGTTCAACTCTTTTGGAACAAATCAATTGAAGTGAAGTTTCTAATGCTTCATCAAGCGCATTACTAAGTCTTATTTTCGCGTCCATGAAGGTTGTTGGGTTCTCAATACACGTCGTTATCATCACTTCAAGTTAAAACCTTGAATGTGAAATGGATAACTTAGGTTCTAACCACAAGTCATGTAACACTCAACCTCATTTGCTTGATACGTTTAACTCTTTTGGAACAAATCGATTGAAGTGAAGTTTCTAATGCTTTATCAAGCGCATTACTGAGTCTTAGTTGCGCGTCCATGAAGGTTGTTGGGTCCTCAATACGTCGTTCTATAACTTTCAAGTTAAAACCTTGACATGTGAAATGGATAACTTAGGTTCTAACAACAAGTCATGTAACACTCAACCTCATTTGCTTGATACGTTCAACTCTTTTGGAACAAATCGATTAGAGTAAAGTTTCTAATGCTTCATCAAGCGCATTACTAAGTCTTAGTTTTCGCGTCATGAAGGTTGTTGGGTCCTCAATACACGTCGTTCTCATAACGTTCAAGTTAAAACCTTGAATGTGAAATGGATAACTTAGGTTCTAACCACAAGTCATGTAACACTCAACCTCATTTGCTTGATACGTTCAACTCTTTTGGAACAAATCGATTGAAGTGAAGTTTCTAATGCTTCATCAAGCGCATTACTGAGTCTAGGTTGCGCGTCCATGAAGGTTGTTGGGTCCCTCAATACAACGTCGTTCTCATAATTTCAAGTTAAAACCTTGAATGTGAAATGGATAACTTAGGTTCTAACCACAAGTCATGTAACACTCAACCTCATTTGCTTGACACGTTCAACTCTTTTGGAACAAATCGTTGGAAGTGAAGTTTTCTAATGCTTCATCAAGCGCATTACTAAGTCTTTGTTTCGCATCCATGAAGGTTGTTTGGTCCTCAATACACGTCGTTCTCATCACTTCAAGTTAAAACCTTGAATGTGAAATGGATAACTTAGGTTCTAACCACAAGTCATGTAACACTCAACCTCATTTGCTTGATACGTTCAACTCTTTTGGAACAAATCGATTGAAGTGAAGTTTCTAATGCTTCATCAAGCGCATTACTAAGTCTTAGTTTCGCGTCCATGAAGGTTGTTGGTTCCTCAATACACGTCGTTCTCATCACTTCAAGTTAAAACCTTGAATGTGAAATGGATAACTTAGGTTCTAACCACAAGTCATGTAACACTCAACCTCATTTGCTTGATACGTTCAACTCTTTTGGAACAAATCGATTGAAGTGAAGTTTCTAATGCTTCATCAAGCGCATTACTAGGTCTTAGTTTCGCGTCCATGAAGGTTGTTGGGTTTCCTCAATACAACGTCGTTCTCATCACTTCAAGTTAACAACCTTGAATGTGAAATGGATAACTTAGGTTCTAACCACAAGTCATGTAACACTCAACCTCATTTGCTTGATACGTTCAACTCTTTTGGAACAAATCGATTGAAGTGAAGTTCTAATGCTTCATCAAGCGCATTACTAAGTCTTAGTTTTCGCGTCCATGAAGGTTGTTGGTCCTCAATACACGTCGTTCTCATCACTTCAAGTTAAACCTTGAATGTGAAATGGATAACTTAGGTTCTAACCACAAGTCATGTAACACTCAACCTCATTTGCTTGATACGTTCAACTCTTTTGGAACAAATCGATTGAAGTGAAGTTCTAATGCTTCATCAAGCGCATTACTAGTCTTAGTTTCGCGTCCATGAAGGTTGTTGGGTCCTCAATACACGTCGTTCTCATCACTTCAAGTTAAAACCTTGAATGTGAAATTGATAACTTAGGTTCTAACCACAAGTCATGCAACACTCAACCTCATTTGCTTGATACGTTCAACTCTTTTGGAACAAATCGATTGAAGTGAAGTTTCTAATGCTTCATCAAGCGCATTACTAAGTCTTAGTTTCGCGTCCATGAAGGTTGTTGGGTCCTCAATACACGTCGTTCTCATCACTTCAAGTTAAAACCTTGAATGTGAAATTGATAACTTAGGTTCCAACACAAGTCATGTAACACTCAACCTCATTTGCTTGATACGTTCAACTCTTTTGGAACAAATCGATTGAAGTGAAGTTTCTAATGCTTCATCAAGCGCATTACTAAGTCTTAGTTTCGCGTCCATGAAGGTTGTTGGGTCCTCAATACACGTCGTTCTCATCACTTCAAGTTAAAACCTTGAATGTGAAATGGATAACTTAGGTTCTAACCACAAGTCATGTAACACTCAACCTCATTTGCTTGATACGTTCAACTCTTTTGGAACAAATCGATTGAAGTGAAGTTTCTAATGCTCCATCAAGCGCATTACTAAGTCTTAATTTCGCGTCCATGAAGGTTTTTGGCTCTTCAATACACGTCGTTCTGATCACTTCAAGTTAAAACCTTGAATGTGAAACGGATAACTTAGGTTCTAACCACAAGTCATGTAACACTCAACCTCATTTGCTTGATACGTTCAACTCTTTTGGAACAAATCGATTGAAGTGAAGTTTCTAATGCTTCATCAAGCGCATTACTAAGTCTTAGTTTCGCGTCCATGAAGGTTGTTGTGTCCTCAATACACGTCGTTCTCATCACTTCAAGTTAAAACCTTGAAGTGAAATGGATAACTTAGGTTCTAACCACAAGTCATGTAACACTCAACCTCATTTGCTTGATACGTTCAACTCTTTTGGAACAAATCGATGGGAGTAAAGTTTCTAATGCTTCATCAAGCGCATTACTAGTCTTAGTTTCGCGTCCATGAAGGTTTTGGCTCCTCAATACACGTCGTTCTCATCACTTCAAGTTAAAACCTTGAATGTGAAAATGGATAACTTAGGTTTCTAACCACAAGTCATGTAACACTCAACCTCATTTGCTTGATACTGTTCAAACGCTTTTGGAACAAATCGTTTGAGTGAAGTTTCTAATGCTTCATCAAGCGCATTACTAAGTCTTAGTTTCGCGTCTATGAAGGTTGTTGGTTCCTCAATACACGTCGTTCTCATCACTTCAAGTTAAAACCTTGAATGTGAAATGGATAACTTAGGTTCTAACCACAAGTCATGTAACACTCAACCTCATTTGCTTGATACGTTCAACTCTTTTGGAACAAATCGATTGAAGTGAAGTTTCTAATGCTTCATCAAGCGCATTACTGAGTCTTAGTTGCGCGTCCATGAAGGTTGTTGGGTCCTCAATACACGGTCGTTCTCATCACTTATTCAAGTTAAAACCTTGAAAGTGAAATGGATAACTTAGGTTCTAACCACAAGTCATGTAACACTCAACCTCATTTGCTTGATACGTTCAACTCTTTTGGAACAAATCGATGGGAGTAAAGTTTCTAATGCTTCATCAAGCGCATTACTAAGTCTTAGTTTCGCGTCCAAGAAGGTTTTTGGCTCCTCAATACACGTCGTTCTCATCACTTCAAGTTAAAACCTTGAATGTGAAATGGATAACTTAGGTTCTAACAACAAGTCATGTAACACTCAACCTCATTTGCTTGATACGTTCAACTCTTTTGCAACAAATCGTTTGAAGTGAAGTTTCTAATGCTTCATCAAGCGCATTACTAAGTCTTAGTTTCGCGTCCATAAGGTTGTTTGTTCCTCAAAACACGTCGTTCTCATCACTTCAAGTTAAAACCTTGAATGTGAAATGGATAACTTAGGTTCTAACCACAAGTCATGCAACACTCAACCTCATTTGCTTGATACGTTCAACTCTTTTGGAACAAATCGATTGAAGTGAAAGTTTCTAAAGCTTCATCAAGCGCTTTACTATGTCTTAGTTTCTCATCCATGAAGGTTGTTGGGTCCTCAATACACGTCGTTCTCATCACTTCAAGTTAAAACCTTGAATGTTAAATGGATAACTTAGGTTCTAACCACAAGTCATGTAACACTCAACTTCTATTGCTTCATACGTTCAACTCTTTTGGAACAAATCGATTGAAGTGAAGTTTCTAATGCTCCATCAAGCGCATTACTAAGTCTTAGTTTCGCGTCCATGAAGGTTGTTGGGTCCTCAATACACGTCGTTCTCATCACTTCAAGTTAAAACCTTGAATGTGAAATGGATAACTTAGGTTCTAACCACAAGTCATGTAACACTCAACCTCATTTGCTTGATACGTTCAACTCTTTTGGATCAAATCGATTGAAGTGAAGTTTCTAATGCTTTATCAAGCGCATTACTGAGTCTTAGTTGCGCGTCCATGAAGGTTGTTGGGTCCTCAATATACGTCGTTCTCATAATTTCAAGTTAAAACCTTGACAGTGAAATGGATAACTTAGGTTCTAACCACAAGTCATGTAACACTCAACCTCATTTGCTTGATACGTTCAACTCTTTTGGAACAAATCGATTAGAGTAAAGTTTCTAATGCTTCATCAAGCGCATTACTAAGTCTTAGTTTCGCGTCCATGAAGGTTTTGGGTCCTCAATACACGTCGTTCTCATCACTTCAAGTTAAAACCTTGAATGTGAAATGGATAACTTAGGTTCTAACCACAAGTCATGTAACACTCAACCTCATTTGTTTGATACGTTCAACTCTTTTGGAACAAATCGATTGAAGTGAAGTTTCTAATGCTTTATCAAGCGCATTACTGAGTCTTAGTTGCGCGTCCATGAAGGTTGTTGGGTCCTCAATACACGTCGTTCTCATAATTCAAGTTAAAACCTTGACATGTGAAATGGATAACTTAGGTTCTAACCACAAGTCATGTAACACTCAACCTCATTTGCTTGATACGTTCAACTCTTTTGGAACAAATCGATTGAAGTGAAGTTTCTAATGCTTCATCAAGCGCATTACTAAGTCTTAGTTTCGCGTCCATGAAGGTTGTTGGGTCCTCAATACACGTCGTTCTCATAACTTCAAGTTAAAACCTTGAATGTGAAATGGATAACTTAGGTTCTAACCACAAGTCATGTAACACTCAACCTCATTTGCTTGATACGTTCAACTCTTTTGGAACAAATCGTTGAAGTGAAGTTTCTAATGCTTATCAAGCGCATTACTAGTCTAGTTTCGCGTCCATGAAGGTTGTTGGGTCCTCAATACACGTCGTTCTCATCACTTCAAGTTAAAACCTTGAATGTGAAATGGATAACTTAGGTTTCTAACCACAAGTCATGCAACACTCAACCTCATTTGCTTGATACGTTCAACTCTTTTGTAACAAATCGATTGAAGTGAAATTTCTAATGTTTCATCAAGCGCATTACCATGTCTTAGTTTCGCATCCATGAAGGTCATTGGGTCCTCAATACACGTCGTTCTCATCACTTCAAGTTAAAACCTTGAATGTGAAATGGATAACTTAGGTTCTAACAACAAGTCATGTAACACTCAACCTCATTTGCTTGACACGTTCAACTCTTTTGGAACAAATCGATTGAAGTGAATTTCTATTGCCTCATCAAGCGCATTACCAAGTCTTAGTTTCGCGTCTATGAATGTTGTTTGGTACTCAATACAAGTTGTTTTCATCACTTCAAGTTAAAACCTTGAATGTGAAATGGATAACTTAGGTTCTAACCACAAGTCATGTAACACTCAACCTCATTTGCTTGATACGTTTAACTCTTTTGGAACAAATCGATTGAAGTGAAGTTTCTAACGCTTCATCAAGCGCTTTACTATGTCTTAGTTTCTCATCCATGAAGGTTGTTGGGTCCTCAATACACGTCGTTCTCATCACTTCAAGTTAAAACCTTGAATGTGAAATGGATAACTTAGGTTCTACCACAAGTCATGCAACACTCAACCTCATTTGCTTGATACGTTCAACTCTTTTGGAACAAATCGATTGAAGTGAAGTTTTTAATGCTTCATCAAGCGCATTACTATGTCTTAGTTTCGCATCCATGAAGGTTGTTGGGTCCTCAATACACGTCGTTCTCATCACTTCAAGTTAAAACCTTGAATGTGAAATGGATAACTAGTCCTCAATACACGTCGTTCTGATCACTTTAAGTTAAAACCTTTAATGTGAAATGGATAACTTAGGTTCTAACCACAAGTAATGTATCACTCAACTTCATTTGCTTGATACGATCAACTCTTTTGGAACAATCGATTGAAGTGAAGTTTCTTATGCTTCATCAAGCGCATTACTAAGTATTTGTTACGCGTCCATGAAGGTTATTGGGTCCTCAATACACCTCGGTTCCGGTTATTTTGGTTCCAAAAAAGGACGGCACTTGGAGAATGTGCGTCGATTGTCGAGCGGTAAATAAAATTACGGTAAAGTATCGACACCCTATTCCTCGTCTTGATGATATGGTTTATGAACTGTATGGTGCATGTATGTTTTGCAACATTTATTTAAAGAGCGGATATTATCAAATTCACATGAAACAAGGAGATGAATGGAAAACAGCTTTTAAAACAAAATATGGTCTTTGTGAATGGTTGGTTATGCCGTTTGGACTATCTAATGCACCGATCACGTTTATGAGATTGATGAATCATGTTTTGAGAAAATTTATTGGAAAATTTGTTGTGGTCTACTTTGATGATATTTTGGTGTATAGTAAGTCACTTGACGAACATGTTAAGCATTTGAGATCCGTATTTAGTGTGTTAAAATTGAATCTATTGTATGCTAATCTTAAAAAGTGTACCTTTTGCATGGAATCGGTAGTTTTCCTTGGTTTTGTAGTTAGCTCAAAGGGGGTATCCGTAGATGAGGAAAGATAAGAGCAATCAAGGAATGGCCCACAACCAAAGAACGCAAATGAGGTACGTAGCTTTTAGCTCACGGCTTGGCTAGCTTGTTACAGAAGATTTGTGAGAGACTTTAGTACTATTGCGACACCTATGAACGAATTAGTTAAAAAGAATGTTACATTTAACTAGATAGAAGTACATGGAAAAAGCGTTTTATTTGTTAAAAGAGAACTAACTAATGCTCCCCTTCTAGTTTTACCAATATTTGATAAAACATTTGAAATCGAATGTGACGCGTCGGGAAAGGGAAATTGGGAGGTGTTTTGATGCAGACAAATGAAGCCAATTGCTTACGTTCAGGGAAAAAGCTTAGTGGAGCGGCATTAACATTATCCAACATATGACAAGGAAACTCTAAACGCTTTGGTAAGGACGTTACAAACATGGCAAACACTAGTTGTGGCCCAAGGAAGTTTATTATTCATTCCGATCACACGAGAAGTTTGGAAGCACCTAAAGTCACAGGTTAAATTGAATGTGAAATGGATAACTTAGGTTCTAACCACAAGTCATGTAACACTCAACCTCATTTGCTTGATACGTTCAACTCTTTTGGAACAAATCGATTGAAGTGAAGTTTCTAATGCTTCATCAAGCGCATTACTAAGTCTTAGTTTCGCGTCCAAGAAGGTTGTTGGGTCCTCAATACACGTCGTTCTCATCACTTCAAGTTAAAACCTTGAATGTGAAATGGATAACTTAGGTTCTAACCACAAGTCATGTAACACTCAACCTCATTTGCTTGATACGTTCAACTCTTTTGTAACAAATCGATTGAAGTGAAGTTTCTAATGTTTCATCAGCGCATTACTAAGTCTTAGTTTCGCGTCCAAGAAGGTTGTTGGGTCCTCAATACACGTCGTTCTCATCACTTCAAGTTAAAACCTTGAATGTGAAATGGATAACTTAGGTTCTAACCACAAGTCATGTAACACTCAACCTCATTTGCTTGATACGTTCAACTCTTTTGTAAAGATGCATTGAATGTAGGAAGGGGCAAAGTCAAAGATCAAACCATATGATTGTATAATCCTTTAACCCGTGCCCGAGCACCTTGGACGGATATTGCTAATGGACTTTGTGTTAGGTTTACCGAGAACACAAGGAGGTAAGGATAGTATTTTGTGGTTGTGGATCGATTTAGTAAAATGGCACATTTTATAGCATGTTCTAAAACTAATGATGCTACACATATAGCGGATTTATTTTTTAAAGAAAATTGTTGCGTTTACATGGATTACCTTGAACAATTGTTAGTGATAGAGATGTGAAGTTGCTAAGTCACAATACACGTCGTTCTCATCACTTCAAGTTAAAACCTTGAATGTGAAATGGATAACTTAGGTTCTAACCACAAGTCATGTAACACTCAACCTCATTTGCTTGATACGTTCAACTCTTTTGGAACAAATCGATTGAAGTGAAGTTTCTAATGTTTCATCAAGCGCATTACTAAGTCTTAGTTTCGCGTCCAAGAAGGTTGTTGGGTCCTCAATACACGTCGTTCTCATCACTTCAAGTTAAAACCTTGAATGTGAAATGGATAACTTAGGTTCTAACCACAAGTCATGTAACACTCAACCTCATTTGCTTGATACGTTCAACTCTTTTGGAACAAATCGATTGAAGTGAAGTTTCTAATGTTTCATCAGCGCATTACTAAGTCTTAGTTTCGCGTCCAAGAAGGTTGTTGGGTCCTCAATACACGTCGTTCTCATCACTTCAAGTTAAAACCTTGAATGTGAAATGGATAACTTAGGTTCTAACCACAAGTCATGTAACACTTTCTAAGTCACTTTTGGAGAACTTTATGGAATAAGCTAGGTACAAAATTGTTGTTTTCCACCGTGGCACACCCCCAAATGGATGGACAAACGGAGGTAGTGAATCGAACTTTATCTACTTTGTTGAGAGCAATAATTTCTAAGAATTTAAAAACAATGGGAAAATTGCTTGCCACATGTAGAGTTCGCTTACAATAGATTATTCATTCTACTACTTTCTTACTCACCATTTGAAATTGTGTATGGTTTTAACCCTCTTACACCACTTGATTTATTACCGTTACCTTCTAATGAATTGGTTGATTTAAATGGAAAAAGATAAGCTGAATTTGTAAGGGAATTACACGCGAAGGTTTAAAAAAACATCATACAAAAGAACGAGCACTATGCGCGACAAGCCAACAAGAGTAGAAAAGAAATCATCTTTGAACCTGGAGATTGGGTTTGGGTACATCTACGAAAGGAGAGATTTGCTGAGCGAAGAAAGAATAAGTTACAACCGCGAGGAGACGGCCCCTTCCAAGTGTTGGAACGCATCAACGACAATGCTTACAAGATTGACTTACCGAGCGAATATGGTAATGTAAGCGCTACTTTTAATGTTAGTGACTTATCTTTGTTTGATGCAGATTCGAGGACGAATCTTTTCGAAGAGGGAGGGAATGATGTAGTCAAAGGAGCAACCAAGGACAATCAAGAAGCAATAAGGAGCCAAGATCCATTGATGATCATAGGAGGACCAATGTCGAGATCAGGAACAAAGAAAATAAACAAAAGACTACAAATTTTAATCAAAGACATCCAAGAAAAGGAATCATCACAAGATGTGCAACAGGCCATAATATTATTAAGTGTTGACGAAGAAGCAAGGATTGGAAAAGAAGCCCGAAACGAAGCCCAAAACGTAAGAGATGTCTCAAAAATAAAGACTTCCCACATGGTCACCCAATATGACACTACTCTAGCCCAAGGGTTTTTAACTTCAAAGTTCTTATAATTACCACACCATTGGGCTAGGCCCATGATTTGAAATAAACTTGGAGCTCATGCTACGTAAACCTAATTTCCGCGGCCACCATCCACTTGCACCACTTTCCAAATTCTAATTTTCCTTTTTCTTGTTTATAGAAACTTTTCTATGGTCTAATTAGGATATTTTGATTATTTCTAATTATGTTATTACCTTATTAGATTTATCCCTTTGCCTATTTAAGGGAGGCTTGTAATAGATTTTAGGCACTTTTGAATGAATTGATTTTTGTTAAGCTTTTGCTTTGAGGTGAGAACCTTATAATTCTCTTATTGAGTTCTTGGATTAGAACTTGATCTTCTTCAAGTGTATTCTTGAAAAGATCAAACTTGATAGCTTAGGTTCAACAAACGAGTTTGGTTCGGGTCTAGCTACTTTTATGATAACTTTGGTTCCATCGCTATCTATCGATTGGGGTCGAATTCCTTCTTCTTGTTCTTTCGAATCAATAAAGTAATCATTCCCTTTGAATTCCGCATTGCGTGTTGGGTCTAAGATCTCTCATATCTTAGGTTCGCATCATCAATACACGTCGTTCTCATCACTTCAAGTTAAAACCTTGAATGTGAAATGGATAACTTAGGTTCTAACCACAAGTCATGTAACACTAAACCTCATTTGCTTGATAAGATCAACTCTTTTGGAACAAATCGATTGAAGTGAAGTTTCTAATGTTTCATCAAGCGCATTACTAAGTTTTAGTTTCGCGTCTAAGAAGTTTGTTGGGTCCTCAATACATGTCGTTCTCATCACTTCAAGTTAAAACCTTGAATGTGAAATGGATAACTTAGGTTCTAACAAGAAGTCATGTAACACTCAACCTCATTTGCTTGATACGTTCAACTCTTTTGGAACAAATCGATTGAAGTGAAGTTTCTAATGCGTCATCAAGCGCATTACTGAGTCTTAATTTCGAGTCCATTAACGTTGTTGGGTCCTCAATACACATCGTTCTCATCACTTCAAGTTAAAACCTTGAAAGTGAAATGGATAACTTAGGTTCTAACCACAAGTAATGTAACACTCAACCTCATTTGCTTGATACGTTCAACTCTTTTGTAACAAATCGATTGAAGTGAAGTTTCTAACTCTTCATCAAGCGCATTACTAAGTCTTAGTTTCGCGTCCAAGAAGGTTGTTGGGTCCTCAATACACGTCGTTCTCATCACTTCAAGTTAAAACCTTGAATGTGAAATTGATAACTTTGGTTCTAACCACAAGTCATGTAACACTCAACCTCATTTGCTTGATACGTTCAACTCTTTTGGAACAAATCGATTGAAGTGAAGTTTCTAATGTTTCATCAAGCGCATTACTAAGTTTTAGTTTCGCGTCCAAGAAGGTTGTTGGGTCCTCAATACACGTCGTTCTCATCACTTCAAGTTAAAACCTTGAATGTGAAATGGATAACTTAGGTTCTAACCACAAGTCATGTAACACTCAACCTCATTTGCTTGATACGTTCAACTCTTTTGGAACAAATCGATTGAAGTGAAGTTTCTAATGTTTCATCAAGCGCATTACTAAGTTTTGGTTTCGCGTCTAAGATGGTTGTTGGGTCCTCAATACACGTCGTTCTCATGACTTCAAGTTAATAAAACCTTGAATGTGAAATGGATAACTTAGGTTCTAACCAGAAGTCATGTAACACTCAACCTCATTTGCTTGATACGTTCAACTCTTTTGGAACAAATCGATTGAAGTGAAGTTTCAAATGCGTCTTCAAGCGCATTACTGATTCTTAACTTCGAGTCCATTAACGTTGTTGGGTCCTCAATACACGTCGTTCTCATCACTTGAAGTTAAAACCTTGAAAGTGAAATGGATAACTTAGGTTCTAACCACAAGTCATGTAACACTCAATCTCATTTGCTTGATACGTTCGACTCTTTTGTAACAAATCGATTGAAGTGAAGTTTCTAACTCTTCATCAAGCGCATTACTAAGTCTTAGTTTCGCGTCCAAGAAGGTTGTTGGGTCCTCAATAAACGTCGTTCTCATCACTTCAAGTTAAAACCTTGAATGTGAAATGGATAACTTAGGTTCTAACCACAAGTCATGTAACACTCAACCTCATTTGCTTGATACGTTCAACTCTTTTGGAACAAATCGATTGAAGTGAAGTTTCTAATGTTTCATCAAGCGCATTACTAAGTTTTAGTTTCGCGTCCAAGATGGTTGTTGGGTCCTCAATACACGTCGTTCTCATGACTTCAAGTTAATAAAACCTTGAATGTGAAATGGATAACTTAGGTTCTAACCAGAAGTCATGTAACACTCAACCTCATTTGCTTGATACGTTCAACTCTTTTGGAACAAATCGATTGAAGTGAAGTTTCAAATGCGTCTTCAAGCGCATTACTGATTCTTAATTTCGAGTCCATTAACGTTGTTGGGTCCTCAATACACGTCGTTCTCATCACTTGAAGTTAAAACCTTGAAAGTGAAATGGATAACTTAGGTTCTAACCACAAGTCATGTAACACTAAACCTCATTTGCTTGATACGTTCGACTCTTTTGTAACAAATCGATTGAAGTGAAGTTTCTAACTCTTCATCAAGCGCATTACTAAGTCTTAGTTTCGCGTCCAAGAAGGTTGTTGGGTCCTCAATACACGTCGTTCTCATCACTTCAAGTTAAAACCTTGAATGTGAAATGGATAACTTAGGTTCTAACCACAAGTCATGTAACACTAAACCTCATTTGCTTGATACGTTCAACTCTTTTGGAACAAATCGATTGAAGTGAAGTTTCTAATGTTTCATCAAGCGCATTACTAAGTTTTAGTTTCGCGTCCAAGATGGTTGTTGGGTCCTCAATACACGTCGTTCTCATGACTTCAAGTTAATAAAACCTTGAATGTGAAATGGATAACTTAGGTTCTAACCAGAAGTCATGTAACACTCAACCTCATTTGCTTGATACGTTCAACTCTTTTGGAACAAATCGATTGAAGTGAAGTTTCAAATGCGTCTTCAAGCGCATTACTGATTCTTAATTTCGAGTCCATTAACGTTGTTGGGTCCTCAATACACGTCGTTCTCATCACTTGAAGTTAAAACCTTGAAAGTGAAATGGATAACTTAGGTTCTAACCACAAGTCATGTAACACTCAATCTCATTTGCTTGATACGTTCGACTCTTTTGTAACAAATCGATTGAAGTGAAGTTTCTAACTCTTCATCAAGCGCATTACTAAGTCTTAGTTTCGCGTCCAAGAAGGTTGTTGGGTCCTCAATAAACGTCGTTCTCATCACTTCAAGTTAAAACCTTGAATGTGAAATGGATAACTTAGGTTCTAACCACAAGTCATGTAACACTCAACCTCATTTGCTTGATACGTTCAACTCTTTTGGAACAAATCGATTGAAGTGAAGTTTCTAATGTTTCATCAAGCGCATTACTAAGTTTTAGTTTCGCGTCCAAGATGGTTGTTGGGTCCTCAATACACGTCGTTCTCATGACTTCAAGTTAATAAAACCTTGAATGTGAAATGGATAACTTAGGTTCTAACCAGAAGTCATGTAACACTCAACCTCATTTGCTTGATACGTTCAACTCTTTTGGAACAAATCGATTGAAGTGAAGTTTCAAATGCGTCTTCAAGCGCATTACTGATTCTTAATTTCGAGTCCATTAACGTTGTTGGGTCCTCAATACACGTCGTTCTCATCACTTGAAGTTAAAACCTTGAAAGTGAAATGGATAACTTAGGTTCTAACCACAAGTCATGTAACACTCAATCTCATTTGCTTGATACGTTCGACTCTTTTGTAACAAATCGATTGAAGTGAAGTTTCTAACTCTTCATCAAGCGCATTACTAAGTCTTAGTTTCGCGTCCAAGAAGGTTGTTGGGTCCTCAATAAACGTCGTTCTCATCACTTCAAGTTAAAACCTTGAATGTGAAATGGATAACTTAGGTTCTAACCACAAGTCATGTAACACTCAACCTCATTTGCTTGATACGTTCAACTCTTTTGGAACAAATCGATTGAAGTGAAGTTTCTAATGTTTCATCAAGCGCATTACTAAGTTTTAGTTTCGCGTCCAAGATGGTTGTTGGGTCCTCAATACACGTCGTTCTCATGACTTCAAGTTAATAAAACCTTGAATGTGAAATGGATAACTTAGGTTCTAACCAGAAGTCATGTAACACTCAACCTCATTTGCTTGATACGTTCAACTCTTTTGGAACAAATCGATTGAAGTGAAGTTTCAAATGCGTCTTCAAGCGCATTACTGATTCTTAATTTCGAGTCCATTAACGTTGTTGGGTCCTCAATACACGTCGTTCTCATCACTTGAAGTTAAAACCTTGAAAGTGAAATGGATAACTTAGGTTCTAACCACAAGTCATGTAACACTCAATCTCATTTGCTTGATACGTTCGACTCTTTTGTAACAAATCGATTGAAGTGAAGTTTCTAACTCTTCATCAAGCGCATTACTAAGTCTTAGTTTCGCGTCCAAGAAGGTTGTTGGGTTCTCAATAAACGTCGTTCTCATCACTTCAAGTTAAAACCTTGAATGTGAAATGGATAACTTAGGTTCTAACCACAAGTCATGTAACACTCAACCTCATTTGCTTGATACGTTCAACTCTTTTGGAACAAATCGATTGAAGTGAAGTTTCTAATGTTTCATCAAGCGCATTACTAAGTTTTAGTTTCGCGTCCAAGATGGTGTTTGGGTCCTCAATACACGTCGTTCTCATGACTTCAAGTTAATAAAACCTTGAATGTGAAATGGATAACTTAGGTTCTAACCAGAAGTCATGTAACACTCAACCTCATTTGCTTGATACGTTCAACTCTTTTGGAACAAATCGATTGAAGTGAAGTTTCAAATGCGTCTTCAAGCGCATTACTGATTCTTAATTTCGAGTCCATTAACGTTGTTGGGTCCTCAATACACGTCGTTCTCATCACTTGAAGTTAAAACCTTGAAAGTGAAATGGATAACTTAGGTTCTAACCACAAGTCATGTAACACTCAATCTCATTTGCTTGATACGTTCGACTCTTTTGTAACAAATCGATTGAAGTGTAGTTTCTAACTCTTCTCTTCATCAAGCGCATTACTAAGTCTTAGTTTCGCGTCCAAGAAGGTTGTTGGGTCCTCAATACACGTCGTTCTCATCACTTCAAGTTAAAACCTTGAATGTGAAATGGATAACTTAGGTTCTAACCACAAGTCATGTAACACTCAACCTCATTTGCTTGATACGTTCAACTCTTTTGGAACAAATCGATTGAAGTGAAGTTTCTAATGTTTCATCAAGCGCATTACTAAGTTTTAGTTTCGCGTCCAAGATGGTTGTTGGGTCCTCAATACACGTCGTTCTCATGACTTCAAGTTAATAAAACCTTGAATGTGAAATGGATAACTTAGGTTCTAACCAGAAGTCATGTAACACTCAACCTCATTTGCTTGATACGTTCAACTCTTTTGGAACAAATCGATTGAAGTGAAGTTTCAAATGCGTCTTCAAGCGCATTACTGATTCTTAATTTCGAGTCCATTAACGTTGTTGGGTCCTCAATACACGTCGTTCTCATCACTTGAAGTTAAAACCTTGAAAGTGAAATGGATAACTTAGGTTCTAACCACAAGTCATGTAACACTCAATCTCATTTGCTTGATACGTTCGACTCTTTTGTAACAAATCGATTGAAGTGAAGTTTCTAACTCTTCATCAAGCGCATTACTAAGTCTTAGTTTCGCGTCCAAGAAGGTTGTTGGGTCCTCAATAAACGTCGTTCTCATCACTTCAAGTTAAAACCTTGAATGTGAAATGGATAACTTAGGTTCTAACCACAAGTCATGTAACACTCAACCTCATTTGCTTGATACGTTCAACTCTTTTGGAACAAATCGATTGAAGTGAAGTTTCTAATGTTTCATCAAGCGCATTACTAAGTTTTAGTTTCGCGTCCAAGATGGTTGTTGGGTCCTCAATACACGTCGTTCTCATGACTTCAAGTTAATAAAACCTTGAATGTGAAATGGATAACTTAGGTTCTAACCAGAAGTCATGTAACACTCAACCTCATTTGCTTGATACGTTCAACTCTTTTGGAACAAATCGATTGAAGTGAAGTTTCAAATGCGTCTTCAAGCGCATTACTGATTCTTAATTTCGAGTCCATTAACGTTGTTGGGTCCTCAATACACGTCGTTCTCATCACTTGAAGTTAAAACCTTGAAAGTGAAATGGATAACTTAGGTTCTAACCACAAGTCATGTAACACTCAATCTCATTTGCTTGATACGTTCGACTCTTTTGTAACAAATCGATTGAAGTGAAGTTTCTAACTCTTCATCAAGCGCATTACTAAGTCTTAGTTTCGCGTCCAAGAAGGTTGTTGGGTCCTCGATACACGTCGTTCTCATCACTTCAAGTTAAAACATTGAATGTGAAATGGATAACTTAGGTTCTAACCACAAGTCATGTAACACTCAACCTCATTTGCTTGATACGTTCAACTCATTTGGAACAAATCGATTGAAGTGAAGTTTCTAATGTTTCATCAAGCGCATTACTAAGTTTTAGTTTCGCGTCCAAGAAGGTTGTTGGGTCCTCAATACACGTCGTTCTCATCACTTCAAGTTAAAACCTTGAATGTGAAATGGATAACTTAGGTTCTAACCACAAGTCATGTAACACTCAACCTCATTTTCTTGATACGTTCAACTCTTTTGGAACAAATCGATTGAAGTGAAGTTTCTAATGCGTCATCAAGCGCATTACTGAGTCTTAGTTCCGAATCCATTAAGGTTGTTGGGTCCTCAATACATGTCGTTCTCATCACTTCAAGTTAAAACCTTGAAAGTGAAATGGGTAACTTAGGTTCTAACCACAAGTCATGTAACACTCAACTTCATTTGCTTGATACGTTCGACTCTTTTGTAACAAATCGATTGAAGTGAAGTTTCTAATGCTTCATCAAGCGCATTACTGAGTCTTAATTTCGAGTCCATTAACGTTGTTGGGTCCTCAATACACGTCTTTCTCATCACTTCAAGTTAAAACCTTGAAAGTGAAATGGATAACTTAGGTTCTAACCACAAGTCATGTAACACTAAACCTCATTTGCTTGATACGTTCAACTCTTTTGTAACAAATCGATTGAAGTGAAGTTTCTAACTCTTCATCAAGCGCATTACTAAGTCTTAGTTTCGCGTCCAAGAAGGTTGTTGGGTCCTCAATACACGTCGTTCTCATCACTTCAAGTTAAAACCTTGAATGTGAAATGGATAACTTTGGTTCTAACCACAAGTCATGTAACACTCAACCTCATTTGCTTGATACGTTCAACTCATTTGGAACAAATCGATTGAAGTGAAGTTTCTAATGTTTCATCAAGCGCATTACTAAGTTTTAGTTTCGCGTCCAAGAAGGTTGTTGGGTCCTCAATACACGTCGTTCTCATCACTTCATGTTAAAACCTTGAATGTGAAATGGATAACTTAGGTTCTAACCACAAGTCATGTAACACTCAACCTCATTTGCTTGATACGTTCAACTCTTTTGGAACAAATCGATTGAAGTGAAGTTTCTAATGCTCCATCAAGCGCATTACTAAGTCTTAGTTTCGCGTCCATGAAGGTTGTTGGGTCCTCAATACACGTCGTTCTCATCACTTGAAGTTAAAACCTTGAAAGTGAAATGGATAACTTAGGTTCTAACCACAAGTCATGTAACACTCAATCTCATTTGCTTGATACGTTCGACTCTTTTGTAACAAATCGATTGAAGTGAAGTTTCTAACTCTTCATCAAGCGCATTACTAAGTCTTAGTTTCGCGTCCAAGAAGGTTGTTGGGTCCTCAATAAACGTCGTTCTCATCACTTCAAGTTAAAACCTTGAATGTGAAATGGATAACTTAGGTTCTAACCACAAGTCATGTAACACTCAACCTCATTTGCTTGATACGTTCAACTCTTTTGGAACAAATCGATTGAAGTGAAGTTTCTAATGTTTCATCAAGCGCATTACTAAGTTTAGTTTCGCGTCCAAGATGGTTGTTGGGTCCTCAATACACTTCGTTCTCATGACTTCAAGTTAATAAAACCTTGAATGTGAAATGGATAACTTAGGTTCTAACCACAAGTCATGTAACACTCAACCTCATTTGCTTGATACGTTCAACTCTTTTGGAACAAATCGATTGAAGTGAAGTTTCTAATGTTTCATCAAGCGCATTACTAAGTTTTAGTTTCGCGTCCAAGATGGTTGTTGGGTCCTCAATACACTTCGTTCTCATGACTTCAAGTTAATAAAACCTTGAATGTGAAATGGATAACTTAGGTTCTAACCAGAAGTCATGTAACACTCAACCTCATTTGCTTGATACGTTCAACTCTTTTGGAACAAATCGATTGAAGTGAAGTTTCAAATGCGTCTTCAAGCGCATTACTGATTCTTAATTTCGAGTCCATTAACGTTGTTGGGTCCTCAATACACGTCGTTCTCATCACTTGAAGTTAAAACCTTGAAAGTGAAATGGATAACTTAGGTTCTAACCACAAGTCATGTAACACTCAATCTCATTTGCTTGATACGTTCGACTCTTTTGTAACAAATCGATTGAAGTGAAGTTTCTAATCTTCATCAAGCGCATTACTAAGTCTTAGTTTCGCGTCCAAGAAGGTTGTTGGGTCCTCAATACACGTCGTTCTCATCACTTCAAGTTAAAACCTTGAATGTGAAATGGATAACTTAGGTTCTAACCACAAGTCATGTAACACTCAACCTCATTTGCTTGATACGTTCAACTCTTTTGGAACAAATCGATTGAAGTGAAGTTTCTAATGTTTCATCAAGCGCATTACTAAGTCTTAGTTCGCGTCCAATGAAGGTTGTTGGGTCCTCAATACACGTCGTTCTCATCACTTCAAGTTAAAACCTTGAATGTGAAATGGATAACTTAGGTTCTAACCACAAGTCATGTAACACTCAACCTCATTTTCTTGATACGTTCAACTCTTTTGGAACAAATCGATTGAAGTGAAGTTTCTAATGCTTCATCAAGCGCATTACTGAGTCTTAGTTCCGAATCCATTAAGGTTGTTGGGTCCTCAATACATGTCGTTCTCATCACTTCAAGTTAAAACCTTGAAAGTGAAATGGGTAACTTAGGTTCTAACCACAAGTCATGTAACACTCAACTTCATTTGCTTGATACGTTCGACTCTTTGTAACAAATCGATTGAAGTGAAGTTTCTAATGCTTCATCAAGCGCATTACTGAGTCTTAATTTCGAGTCCATTAACGTTGTTGGGTCCTCAATACACGTCTTTCTCATCACTTCAAGTTAAAACCTTGAAAGTGAAATGGATAACTTAGGTTCTAACCACAAGTCATGTAACACTAAACCTCATTTGCTTGATACGTTCAACTCTTTTGTAACAAATCGATTGAAGTGAAGTTTCTAACTCTTCATCAAGCGCATTACTAAGTCTTAGTTTCGCGTCCAAGAAGGTTGTTGGGTCCTCAATACACGTCGTTCTCATCACTTCAAGTTAAAACCTTGAATGTGAAATGGATAACTTTGGTTCTAACCACAAGTCATGTAACACTCAACCTCATTTGCTTGATACGTTCAACTCATTTGGAACAAATCGATTGAAGTGAAGTTTCTAATGTTTCATCAAGCGCATTACTAAGTTTTAGTTTCGCGTCCAAGAAGGTTGTTGGGTCCTCAATACACGTCGTTCTCATCACTTCATGTTAAAACCTTGAATGTGAAATGGATAACTTAGGTTCTAACCACAAGTCATGTAACACTCAACCTCATTTGCTTGATACGTTCAACTCTTTTGGAACAAATCGATTGAAGTGAAGTTTCTAATGTTTCATCAAGCGCATTACTAAGTTTTAGTTTCGCGTCTAAGATGGTTGTTGGGTCCTCAATACACGTCGTTCTCATGACTTCAAGTTAATAAAACCTTGAATGTGAAATGGATAACTTAGGTTCTAACCAGAAGTCATGTAACACTCAACCTCATTTGCTTGATACGTTCAACTCTTTTGGAACAAATCGATTGAAGTGAAGTTTCAAATGCGTCTTCAAGCGCATTACTGATTCTTAATTTCGAGTCCATTAACGTTGTTGGGTCCTCAATACACGTCGTTCTCATCACTTGAAGTTAAAACCTTGAAAGTGAAATGGATAACTTAGGTTCTAACCACAAGTCATGTAACACTCAATCTCATTTGCTTGATACGTTCGACTCTTTTGTAACAAATCGATTGAAGTGAAGTTTCTAACTCTTCATCAAGCGCATTACTAAGTCTTAGTTTCGCGTCCAAGAAGGTTGTTGGGTCCTCGATACACGTCGTTCTCATCACTTCAAGTTAAAACATTGAATGTGAAATGGATAACTTAGGTTCTAACCACAAGTCATGTAACACTCAACCTCATTTGCTTGATACGTTCAACTCTTTTGGAACAAATCGATTGAAGTGAAGTTTCTAATGTTTCATCAAGCGCATTACTAAGTTTTAGTTTCGCGTCCAAGAAGGTTGTTGGGTCCTCAATACACGTCGTTCTCATCACTTCAAGTTAAAACCTTGAATGTGAAATGGATAACTTAGGTTCTAACCACAAGTCATGTAACACTCAACCTCATTTTCTTGATACGTTCAACTCTTTTGGAACAAATCGATTGAAGTGAAGTTTCTAATGCGTCATCAAGCGCATTACTGAGTCTTAGTTCCGAGTCCATTAAGGTTGTTGGGTCCTCAATACATGTCGTTCTCATCACTTCAAGTTAAAACCTTGAAAGTGAAATGGATAACTTAGGTTCTAACCACAAGTCATGTAACACTCAACTTCATTTGCTTGATACGTTCGACTCTTTTGTAACAAATCGATTGAAGTGAAGTTTCTAATGCTTCATCAAGCGCATTACTAACTCTTAGTTTCGCATCCAAGAAGGTTGTTGGGTCCTCAATACACTTCGTTCTCATCACTTCAAGTTAAAACCTTGAATGTGAAATGGATAACTTAGGTTCTAACCACAAGTCATGTAACACTCAACCTCATTTGCTTGATACGTTCAACTCTTTTGGAACAAATCGATTGAAGTGAAGTTTCTAATGCTTCATCAAGCGCATTACTAAGTCTTAGTTTCGCGTCCCTGAAGGTAGTTGCGTCTTCAATACACGTCGTTTTCATCACTTCAAGTTAAAACCTTGAATGTGAAATGGATAACTTAGGTTCTAACCACAAGTCATGTAACACTCAACCTCATTTGCTTGATACGTTCAACTCTTTTGGAACAAAGTGATTGAAGTGAAGTTTCTAATGCTTCATCCAGCGCATTACTGAGTCTTAGTTTCGCGTCCATGAAGGTTGTTGGGTCCTCAATACACGTCGTTCTCATCACTTCAAGTTAAAACCTTGAATATGAAATGGATAACTTAGGTTCTAACCACAAGTCATGTAACACTCAACCTCATTTGCTTGATACGTTCAACTCTTTTGGAACAAATCGATTGAAGTGAAGTTTCTAATGCTTCATCAAGTGCATTCCTAAGTCTTAGTTTCGCGTCCATGAAGGTTGTTGGGTCCTCAATACACGTCGTTCTCATCACTTCAAGTGAAAACCTTGAATGTGAAATGGATAACTTAGGTTCTAACCACAAGTCATGTAACACTCAACCTCATTTGCTTGATACGTTCAACTCTTTTGGAACAAATCGATTTAAGTGAAGTTTCTAATGCTTCATCAAGCGCATTACTGAGTCTTAGTTTCGCGTCCATGAAGGTTGTTGGGTCCTCAATACACGTCGTTCTCATCACTTCAAGTTAAAACCTTGAAAGTGAAATGGATAACTTAGGTTCTAACCACAAGTCATGTAACACTCAACCTCATTTAATGTGGGCAAGGATGGCATTGAAAAAGAATTGGGCCAAGAAGAATACTTAATGGAATTAAAAATAGCAAATGGACCTATCACTAGAGCTCGGGCCAAGAAGCTTCAAGAAGAAATCCAAAATAACTTATTTCAAGAACCAAGACCATTGGAAGAAATGGGCTTTAAAGTTATTAATGTGTTACAAATACAAATAGAGTTTGTTTAGGCCCAAATTATCACCAATTCAGCAAAGAAGGCTCTAGAAGGAGTAATTTCGAAGTGACCTCCACTAGGCATTTAATATTGTCATAGAGAAGGCCAAAGGGTGTTTTGATGGTTTCCAAAGAAGGCTGAACCTAGTCCATATTTGTAGCAAAGTTCTTTCTTATGTTTTCAAGGCTATTTAATGTCTATTCTAGACTATTCTTGTAAGCCTATAAATACTTGGGAGTTTTTCATTGTAAGACACTAGAATGAGAATTTCCTCCAAACTGTTCTTTTGTAGAACTTTCGGAAATTTCAAGTGCAACCACTTGATATCCAACCCTTATAATATTTATTGGTTTCTTGCTCTTCCATAGCAACGGGGTCAATATTCCTCTCTTGATACTATTGGTTTCTGGTTGTCATATAACCACGGGGTCATTAGTCCTAAACTTTGAAACTACTATTGGGCGATCCTGAAGTTGATTCCATCTATTGACGTTGGGTCTCACAACAAGTTTGTTGAGGTTTACATCATTTGGTATCAGAGCCTAGACATCCAATTGAGGTTTTGTTTATCGTCTTGTGCTTACTTTCTTTTTATTTCAATTTCCTCTTTGTTGTTGATCCATAATTTCATATCTTTGTTATTGCTCTCATTGATAGTTTATCAAAAAAAAAAAGAGAAAAAAGAAAGGAAAAAAAAAGAAAGAAAAAAAAAGGGACAAAAAAAAAGAGAAAAAAAAGGGGAAAAAAGAATTTTCTTTATTCTGTTATCAAATATTTTTTTTTGTTTCACACTCCGTGGTATCAATCTTATTGTAACCATATTTCTTCCTTTCCTTCCTTTATTTTGCGCCTCATTGCTTTCATCTTTACTAAGAAATCTATATTTTAAGTGTGTTGGTTTTCATTTGTTTTGCTTTGATATTTACCTTACTTAGTTTTCTCAAGAACTTTGAGGAGGAAAGTGAGTGGTAAAAGGCAAGAGTTGGAGAGCTTATTAAAGGGTAAAAGTCGAAATCTATGTGAGTAAACACGAGTGCTCGAGAACCATATTTGAGTGTATACACGTGAGGGAGAAGTGAGGTCCTTTTCTTTACACTTTTACACAGATTCTACAGTATGTCTGAAAGAGAAGGTGAAGCAATGCCAATGGATAGCAATTTGGTCATCCAAGCCATGCAGCAACAATTTCAGAGGATGAACGTCCAATTTGAAGAGATTCGAGATCGATTGGATCGTAGTGATGAACGAATTAATCAAATTCAACAAGGTGCCATACCCCAAGAAAGACAGCCAACTAGACGACCCTTCTTTACTGCAGTTAATCCCATGGGCGAATATGCTGAAGAGTATGAGGATTTTGACGAAGTAGCCTCCATAAGAAGAGAAAGAGATCACAGGCCAAGACAAAGACGTCAATACCGAGAAAGAAATTCTACCGACAACAACACAGGTGCGATTAAACTCTCTATCCCATCATTTTAAGGTAAAAATGACCCGGACGTTTACATTGAATGGGAACGAAAGGTTGAACTTGTTTTTGATTGTCATAACTATTCAGAGGAAAAAAAAGTTAAACTTGCAGCTGTTTCTTTCACTGATTACGCAATTGCTTGGTGGGACCAAGTGCTCCTAACCAAATGAAGAAATAGAGAAATTCCAATCGGCAATTGGGAAGACATGAAAGCTGTCATGAGATGAAGGTTTGTTCCTTCACATTATTATAGAGATTTACACTTAAAATTGCAAAGCCTTAAACAGGGTTCAAAATCTGTTAAGGAGTACCATAAAGAGATGGAAATATCCATGATTCGTGCCAATGTTGAGGAAGATCGAGAAGCAACCATGGCTCGATTCATTTGTGGTCTCAATCGTGAAATTGCAAATATCGTAGAATTGCAGCACTACGTGGAACTTGAAGAGGTTGTCCACATGGCCATGAAGGTTGAAAGACGGCTCAAAAGAGGAGGAAGATCAACCTCCAAGCACGAAACTTTTACTTCTTTGAGTGGGAAGTCAAAATGGAACTCTACTATAAGGCAAGAAGAGCAGTCGACTTCCAAGCCAAAAGATGAAAAAGTAATGGCCAAGCAGATTGAAAAAGGTACTAGTTATACCCAACCCAAAGAAATCGAGATATTAAGTGTTTTAAATGTCATGGAATTGGTCATATTTCTTCACAATGCCCAAATAAAAGAACTATGATCTTGTTAAATAATGGAGATATTATTTCTGAAGAAGAAAGTGACAATGAAGCTATGCCACCACTTGAAGAAGCTAGTGATACCGAACATGCAGTTGTTGCCAAGCCTTAGTAGTTCTTCGAACACTCCATGTTCAAACTATAGAAGATGATGACCGTCAACAACGTGAAAACATTTTCTATACGCGCTGCCATGTTAAAGAAAAGGTTTGTGGTTTAATCATAGATGGAGGAAGTTGTGTGAATGTTGCAAGTAAAATAATGGTTGACAGACTTGGATTAAAGACTCTAAGCACCCTCGACCATATCGTCTCCAATGGCTCAATGAAAGTGGAGAAAAGAAGGTAACAAAACAGGTTGTTGTTTCATTTTCAATTGGAAAATATTCAGATGAAGTTCTTTGTGATGTTGTTCCTATGCAAGCAAGTCATATATGCTAGGAAGACCATGGCAATTTGACAGACGCACCACCCATGATGGATACAAGAATCGGTACAGCTTTACCAAGGATGGACGAAGTATTACTCTAGCTCCGCTACCACCTCATCAAGTTTTCGAAGAGCAATGCCAAATTAAAAATCTGTCACAGCTAATACAAACAATGTGAGAGTGAGCATGAGAGTTCAAAAGAAAGTGAGAGAGAAGAGAGAAAATGTGAGAAGAAGAGGGAAAAGAGTCCGGTCCAACTTGAAAAAGAAAAAAAGGCAGTGAATTTCCTTGCAAAAGAGAGAGAGCTTAAGAGTGTCTTCAAATCAGAAAAAACAATGATGTTGATCTTGTACAAAGAGGCTTATTTCTTAACAACTAATCCTGATAATCCTTGCCTACTGTAGCAGTTGTTCTTTTGCAGGAATTGAAGATGTCTTTTCTGAGAAACGCCACCAGGATTACCGCCAATAAGAGGCATTGAGCATCGATTGACTTCATTCCAGGAGCTACCATTCCTAATCGACCCGCCTATCGAAGTAATCCAGAAGAAACAAAGGAACTTCAAAGGCAAGTTGAAGAGCTGCTAGCCAAAGGACATGTTCAAGAAAGCATGAGTCCATGTGCGGTTCTGTCTTTGTTGGTCCCCCAGAAAGATGGAACTTGGAGAATGTGCGTCGATTGCCGAGCAATCAATAAAATCACGGTAAGTATCCGACATCCCATACCCGATTAGATGACATGTTAGGATGAATGGTTCCATTATCCTTTCAAGATTGATTTAAAAGTGGTTATCATCAAATTCGTATGCAAGAAGGTGATGAATGGAAAACGCTTTCAAAACAAAACATGGTTTGTTGAGTGGCTAGTAATGCCTTTCGGGTTGACTAATGCACCAAGTACTTTTATGCGTTTAATGAATCATGTTTTGCGTGCTTACATTGGAAAATTTGTTGTGTTTTATTTTGATGATATTCTAGTTTACAGCAAACACTTGAATGAACATATTGAACACCTGAGATGTGTGCTTAATGTTTTGAAACATGAAAAGTTGTTTGCTAACTCTAAAAAGTGCAGCCTTTGCAAAGACAAGGGTTGAGTTTCTTGGTTTTGTTGTAAGTTCCAAAGGTGTAGAAGTGGATGAAGAGAAAGTTAAGGCTATCAAGATTGGGCCACGCTCACCAACCTCACTGAAGTTAGAAGTTTCCATGGTTTGGCTGGATTCTATCAAAGGTTTGTTTCAAACTTCAGCACCATTGCTGCTCCATTGACGGAAATTATCAAGAAAAGTGTTGGGTTCAAATGGGGTGATTCACAAGAAAAAGCTTTCAACACCTTAAAAGAAAAGTTAAGTACTGCTCCTTTACTTCTCTTACCAGATTTTTCCAAACCTTTGAAATCGAATGTGATGCTTCCGGTATTGGTATAGGTGCCGTACTCATGCAAGACAAGAGACCTATTGCCTATTTCAGTGAGAAACTTAATGGAGCTGCTTTGAATTACTCCACCTATGACAAAAGAACTTTATGCATTGGTGAGAGCTTGGAAACTTGGCAACATTACTTGTGGTCTAAGGAACTTGTCATTCATACGACCATGAATCATTGAAGCACTTAAAAGGTCAAGGTAAGTTGAATCGAAGACATGCTCGCGGATTGAATTTATTGAAATGTTTCCATATACCATCCATACAAACAAGGTGAAGACAATATTGTAGCTGATAATTATCTCGAAGGTCGGTCTTCTTTATACCCTTTCCAATAAATTTTTTGGGGTTTTGAGACATTCAAGAATTTTTTTTTTTTTTTTTTTTT
>CM039511.1:48781796-48799493 GCA_022432975.1 Begonia masoniana | reverse complement strand
GACTTATTCAAACGAACCGGATGCGTTTGTGGGTACTCTTATTCCAAGGTTCGGATCTGTATAGATTTCGGGTCATAATATTTTATCTAAGCGAACTTGTAGAATTCTGGGTAGGACGAATGCCAATATTTTGATAGTGGGTCACCGTGTCACATCGTTGGCTGTGGTCGGCAAGCACTAACCAAAAAGTCATGTAACCTCAAACTCATTTGCTTGATACGTAACTCTTTGGAACAATCGATGAAGTGAAGTTTCTAATGCTTCATCAGGCGCATTATTAAGTCTTAGTTTCACGTCCATGAAGGTTGTGGGTTCTCAATACACGTCGTTCTCATGTCACTTCAAGTTAAACCTTGATGTGAAATGGATTACTTAGGGCTCTAACACACAAGTAATGTAACCACGAACCTCATTTGCTTGATACGTTCAACTCGTTTGGAACAACAGACAATTGAAGTAAGTTCTAATGCTTCATCAAGCGAATTTCAACGTCTTAGTTTCGGTCCATGAAGGTGTTGGGTGGGGGCCTCAATACCGTCGGTTCTCATCACTTCAGTTAAAACCTTGAATGTGACATAGATACTTAGGTTTCTAACCACCAAGGAAGGTAACACTCAACCTCATTTGCTGCATTACGTTCACTCTTTGGAACACTCGATGAAGGAAGTTTCTAAGGCTTTATCAAGCGCATTAATACGGCTTAGTTCGCGTCAATGAAGGTTGTTGGGTCCTCAATACATCGTCGTTTCATCACTCACGTTAAAACGAATGTGAAATGGCTAATATAGTTCTCTACAAGAATGTAACACACAACCTCATTTGCTTGATAGTTCAACTTTTTTGTAAACAAAGCAAATGAAGTAATGTTCTAATGCTTCATCAAGCGCATTATAAGGAATAGTTTCACGTTCATGAAGGTTGTATGGTACTCAATACACGTCGTTCTCATCACTTAAGTTAAAACCTTGAATGTGAAATGGATAACTAGGTTATAAACACAAGTAGTAACACTCAACTCATTGCGTGATACGTTCAACTCTTTTGCGAACAAATTAGGTCTGATTGAGTGAAGTTTCTACTGCTCATCAAGCGCATACTAAGAATTAGTTTCGCGTCAGAAGGTGTTGGGTCCTCAATACCGTCAATCTCATCACTTCAAGTTAAACCTGAAACTTCACTTCAATCGGTTGTACAAAAGAGTGAACGTATCAAGAAAATGAGGTGAGTGTTACATGACTTGTTTTAGAACTAAGTTATCCATTTCACTTTAAAGTTTTAAATTGAAGTGATTGAGAACGCGTGTATGAGGACCCAACAACATTTATGGACGCGAAATAAGAATTCGTATGCGCTTGATAAAGCATTAGGAAACTTCACTTCAACGATTGTTCAAAAAAAGTTGAACGTATAAAGCAAAGAGGTTGGAGTTACATTGGGAGTGTGGTTAGAACCTAAGTTAATCTTTTCACCTTTCAGTTTTTTAAACTTGACAGTGATGAGAACGACGTGTATGAGGATACCAACACCTTCCTGGACGCGAAACTAAGACTAGAATGCGCTTGATGAGCATTAGAAACTTAACCCCGCCTCACTTCAACGGTTTGTACCAAAAGAGTGAACGTATCAAGCAATGACGGTGTGAGTGTTACAGGACTTATGTTTTTAGAACATTTAATTTCCATTTCACTTTCAAGGTTTTAACTGAAGTGATGAGAACGACGTGTATTGAGGACCCAACTATCCTTCATGGACGCGAAACTACGACTTGTAATGCGCTTGATGAAAGCATAGAAAACTCAACCTCAATCGATTTGTTCAAAAAGAGTTGATCGCTATCAAGCAACTGAGGGTGAGTGTTACATGACTTGTGGTTAGCAACCTAAGTTATCGATTTTACTTACAAGGTTTTAACTGAAGTGGTGAGAACGAGTGTATTGAGGACCCGAACACCTCGGACGCGAAACTAAGACTAGTAAGGCGCTTGATTGAAGCATCATAAGCTTCACTTCAATCGGATTTGTTCCCAACGCGTTGAACGTATCAAGCAAATGCGGGTGATGTGTTAAATAATTGTGTTCTAGAACATAAGTTATCCAATTCACATTCAAGGTTTTAACTTGAAGTGATGAGAACGACGGGTGTATTGAGGACCCAACAACTTTAGTTGCGAAAAACTAAGACTTAGTAATGCGCTTGATTGACGTATTAGCACTACACTTCAATCGAATTTGTTCCAAAAGAGTTTGAAACGTATCAGCAAATGAGGTGGATGTTAAATAACTGTGGGTTAGAAATAAGTTATCAATTCACATTCAGGTTTTAACATGACGTGATGAGAACGACGTTGTCTTAGGACAACAACCTTCATGGACGCGAACCTAAGCTGTAATGCGCTTGATGAAGCAGTATACATTCACTCAATAGATTTGGTCCAAAGAGTTGAACGTATCAAGAAATGAGGTTGATGTTCTGACTTGCGGTTAGAACCTACGTTCTCCAATTCATATTCAAGGTTTTAACTTGAAGTCGAGTAGACCGCCGTCGTAGGACCCAACACACTTTCCTGGACGCGAAAATAAGAACTTGAGAGTAATGCGCTTGATGAAGCATTAGAAAACTTCACTCCAATAGATTTGTCCAAAAGAGTGAACGTTTGACCGTATCAAGCAAAATGGGTTGCGGTTACATGACGTGTGGTTAGAACCTAAGTTATCGATTTCACTTTCACTCGGTTTTACTTGAAGTGATGAGACGAAGTGTATTGAGGGACACAACAAACTTTAAATGGAAGCGAAACTAAGACTAGTAAGGGCTTGATGAAGCATTAGAAGCTTCACTTCAATCGATTTGTTCCAAAAGAGTTGAACGTATCAAGAAAAATGAGGTTGAGTGTCCATACTGTGGTTAGAACATAAGTTATCCAATCACATTCAAGTTTTAATTGAAAGTGATGGGACGACGTGTATTGGGGACCAAAACCTTTAATGCGCGAACATAGAACTTGGTAAATGCGCTTGATGAAGCATTCGAAACTAACTTCAATTGATTGTTCACAAACGAGTTGAACGTATCAAGCAAATGAGGTTGAGTTGTACATTACTGGTGGTTAGAAGCCTAAGTTATCATTTCACATTCAAGGTTTTAACTTGAAGCGTGATGAGACGCGTGTATTGAGGACCGACAACCTTCATGGACGGTGAAACTAGACTTAGTAAAGCGCTGATGAAGCATCATAAACTTCAAACTTCAATCGAATTTGTTCCCAAAGAATTGAAACGTATCAAGCAAAGCGAGGCGGAGGTTACTAACTTGTGGTTAGAAACAGAGTATCCAATTCACATCAAGGTTTTAATTGAAGTGTGAGAACGATGTGTAGTGCGGACAACAACCTTTAGTTGCGATACTAAGACTTGTAATGCGCTTGATGAGTATTAGAAACTACACTTCAATGATTGTTCCAAAAGGTTGAACGTATCAAGCAAATGAGTGTTGAGTGGTAAAATAACATGGGGTAGAAAATAAGTATCCAATTCACATTCAAGGGTTAACTTGAAGTATGGAACGACGTGTAATTGAGGACCCAACAAACCTTCATCGGACGCGAAACTAAGACGTAGTAAGCGTTTTGAGAACGCATTAGAAACTTCACTGCATCGATTGTTCCAATAGGATGGAACGTTATCAAGCAAATGAGGTGAGTTGTACATACTTGTGGTTAACACATAAGTTATCCAAGTCACATTCAAGGTTTAAATTAAGTGTGAGAGCGACGTGTATTAGAGGACCAAAAAACCTTAATGACGCAAACTAAGGAATAGTACTGCGCTGAGACGCATTAGAACGTCACCAACGATTGCTCCAAAGAGTTGAACCTAAATCAAGCAAATGAGGGTGGAGTGGTTAAATAACTTGTGGTTAGAACATAAGTTATCCAATTCACATTCAATGTTTAACTTGAGGATGACAGAACGCGTGTGTGAGGACCCACAAACCTTTATGGACGCGAAACTAAGACTTAGTAATGCGCTTGACGAAGCATAGACACTTCACTTCATCGATTTGTTCCAAAAGAGTTGAACGTATCAAGCAAATGAGGTTGAGTGTTAGATTACTTGTAGTTAGAACCTAAGTATCCATTTCACTTTCCAGTTTTTAACTTGAAGTGATAAGAACGACGTGTTATGCGAACCCAACAACCTCATGGACGCGAAAACTAAGACTTAGTAATGAGCTTGATGAAGCATTAGAAACTTCACTTCAATCGATTTGTTCCAAAAGAGTTGAACGTATCAAGCAAATGAGGTTGATGGTTACATGACTTGCGGTTAGAACCTAAGTTATCCAATTCATATTCAAGGTTTTACTTGAAGTGATGAGAACGACGTGTATTGCGGACCCAACAACCTTTCCTGGACGCGAAACTAAGACTTAGTAATGCGCTTGATGAAGCATTAGAAACTTCACTTCAATCGATTTGTTCCAAAGAGTTGAACGTATCAAGCAAATGAGGTTGAGTGTTACATGACTTGTGGTTAGAACCTAAGTTATCATTTCACTTTCAAGGTTTTAACTTGAAGTGATGAGAACGACGTGTATTGAGGACCCAACAACCTTCTGGACGCGAAACTAAGACTTAGTAATGCGCTTGATGAAGCATTAGAAACTTCACTTCAATCGATTTGTTCAAAAGAGTTGAACGTATCAAGCAAATGAGGTTGAGTGTTACATGACTTGTGGTTAGAACCTAAGTTATCAATTCACATTCAAGGTTTTAACTTGAAGTGATGAGAACGACGTGTATTGAGGACCCAACAACCTTCATGGACGCGAAACTAAGACTTAGTAATGCGCTTGATGAAGCATTAGAAACTTCACTTCAATCGATTTGTTCCAAAAGAGTTGAACGTATCAAGCAAATGAGGTTGAGTGTTACATGACTTGGGTTAGAACCTAAGTTATCCATTTCACTTACAAGGTTTTAACTTGAAGTGATGAGAACGACGTGTATTGAGGACCAAACAACCTTCATGGACGCGAAACTAAGACTTAGCAATGCGCTTGATGAAGCATTAGAAACTTCACTTCAATCGATTTGTTCCAAAAGAGTTGAACGTATCAAGCAAATGAGGTTGAGTGTTACATGACTTGTGGTTAGAACCTAAGTTATCGATTTCACTTTACAAGGTTTTAACTTGAAGTGATGAGAACGACGTGTATTGAGGACCAAACAACCTTCATGGACGCGAAACTAAGACTTAGTAATGCGCTTGATGAAGCATTAGAAACTTCACTTCAATCGATTTGTTCCAAAAGAGTTGAACGTATCAAGCAAATGAGGTTGAGTGTTACATGACTTGTGGTTAGAACCTAAGTTATCGATTTCACTTTCAAGGTTTTAACTTGAAGTGATGAGAACGACGTGTATTGAGGACCAACAACCTTCATGGACGCGAAACTAAGACTTAGTAATGCGCTTGATGAAGCATTAGAACTTCACTTCAATCGATTTGTTCCAAAAGAGTTGAACGTATCAAGCAAATGAGGTTGAGTGTTACATGACTTGTGGTTAGAACCTAAGTTATCCAATTCACATTCAAGGTTTTAACTTGAAGTGATGAGAACGACGTGTATTGAGGACCCAACAACCTTCATGGACGCGAAACTAAGACTTAGTAATGCGCTTGAGAAGCATTAGAAACTTCACTTCAATCGATTTGTTCCAAAAGAGTTGAACGTATCAAGCAAATGAGGTTGAGTGTTACATGACTTGTGGTTAGAACCTAAGTTATCCATTTCACTTTCAAGGTTTTAACTTGAAGTGATGAGAACGACGTGTATTGAGGACCCAACAACCTTCATGGACGCGAAACTAAGACTTAGTAATGCGCTTGATGAAGCATTAGAAACTTCACTTCAATCGATTTGTTCCAAAGAGTTGAACGTATCAAGCAAATGAGGTTGAGTGTTACATGACTTGTGGTTAGAACCTAAGTTATCCATTTCACTTCAAGGTTTAACTTGAAGTGATGAGAACGACGTGTATTGAGGACCAACAACCTTCATGGACGCGAAACTAAGACTTAGTAATGCGCTTGATGAAGCATTAGAAACTTCACTTCAATCGATTTGTTCCAAAAGAGTTGAACGTATCAAGCAAATGAGGTTGAGTGTTACATGACTTGTGGTTAGAACCTAAGTTATCCATTTCACATTCAAGGTTTTAACTTGAAGTGATGAGAACGACGTGTATTGAGGACCCAACAACCTTCATGGACGCGAACTAAGACTTAGTAATGCGCTTGATGAAGCATTAGAAACTTCACTTCAATCGATTTGTTCCAAAAGAGTTGAACGTATCAAGCAAATGAGGTTGAGTGTTACATGACTTGTGGTTAGAACATAAGTTATCCATTTCACTTTCAAGGTTTTAACTTGAAGTGATGAGAACGACGTGTATTGAGGACCCAACAACCTTATGGACGCGAAACTAAGACTTAGTAATGCGCTTGATGAAGCATTAGAAACTACACTTCAATCGATTTGTTCCAAAAGAGTTGAACGTATCAAGCAAATGAGGTTGATTGTTAAATGACTTTTTGTTAGAACATAAGTTATCCAATTCACATTCAAGGTTTTAACTTGAAGTGATGAGAACGACGTGTATTGAGGACCCAACAACCTTCATGGACGCGAAACTAAGACTTAGTAATGCGCTTGATGAAGCATTAGAAACTTCACTTCAATCGATTTGTTCCAAAAGAGTTGAACGTATCAAGCAAATGAGGTTGAGTGTTACATGACTTGTGGTTAGAACCTAAGTTATCCATTTCACTTTCAAGGTTTTAACTTGAAGTAATGAGAACGACGTGTATTGAGGAACCAACAACCTTTATGGAAACCAAACTAAGACTTAGTAATGCTCTTGATGAAGCATTAGAAACTTCACTTCAATTGATTTGTTCCAAAAGAGTTGAACGTATCAAGCAAATGAGGTTGAGTGTTACATGACTTGTGGTTAGAACCTAAGTTATCGATTTCACTTTCAAGGTTTTAACTTGAAGTGATGAGAACGACGTGTATTGAGGGCCAACAACCTTCATGGACGCGAAACTAAGACTTAGTAATGCGCTTGATGAAGCATTAGAAACTTCACTTCAATCGATTTGTTCCAAAAGAGTTGATAGTATCAAGCAAATGAGGTTGAGTGTTACATGACTTGTGGTTAGAACCTAAGTTATCCATTTCACTTTCAAGGTTTTAACTTGAAGTGATGAGAACGACGTGTATTGAGGACCAAACAACCTTCATGGATGCGAAACTAAGCCTTAGTAATGCACTTGATGAAGCATTAGAAACTTCACTTCAATCGATTTGTTCCAAAAGAGTTGAACGTATCAAGCAAATGAGGTTGAGTGTTACATGACTTGTGGTTAGAACCTAAGTTATCCATTTCACATTCAAGGTTTTAACTTGAAGTGATGAGAACGACGTGTATTGAGGACCCAACAACCTTCATGGACGCGAAACTAAGACTTAGCAATGCGCTTGATGAAGCATTAGAAACTTCACTTCAATCGATTTGTTCCAAAAGAGTTGAACGTATCAAGCAAATGAGGTTGAGTGTTACATGACTTGTGGTTAGAACCTAAGTTATCCATTTCACATTCAAGGTTTTAACTTGAAGTGATGAGAACGACGTGTATTGAGGACCCAACAACCTTCATGGACGCGAAACTAAGACTTAGTAATGCGCTTGATGAAGCATTAGAAACTTCACTTCAATCGATTTGTTCCAAAAGAGTTGAACGTATCAAGCAAATGAGGTTGAGTGTTACATGACTTGTGGTTAGAACCTAAGTTATCCATTTCACATTCAAGGTTTTAACTTGAAGTGATGAGAACGACGTGTATTGAGGACCCAACAACCTTCATGGACGCGAAACTAAGACTTAGTAATGCGCTTGATGAAGCATTAGAAACTTCACTTCAATCGATTTGTTCCAAAAGAGTTGAACGTATCAAGTAAATGAGGTTGAGTGTTACATGACTTGTGGGTAGAACCTAAGTTATCCATTTCACTTACAAGGTTTTAACTTGAAGTGATGAGAACGACGTGTATTGAGGACCCAACAACCTTCATGGACGCGAAACTAAGACTTAGTAATGCGCTTGATGAAGCATTAGAAACTTCACTTCAATCGATTTGTTCCAAAAGAGTTGAACGTATCAAGCAAATGAGGTTGAGTGTTACATGACTTGTGGTTAGAACCTAAGTTATCGATTTCACTTTCAAGGTTTTAACTTGAAGTGATGAGAACGACGTGTATTGAGGACCAAACAACCTTCATGGACGCGAAACTAAGCCTTAGTAATGCACTTGATGAAGCATTAGAAACTTCACTTCAATCGATTTGTTCCAAAAGAGTTGAACGTATCAAGCAAATGAGGTTGAGTGTTACATGACTTGTGGTTAGAACCTAAGTTATCCATTTCACTTTCAAGGTTTTAACTTGAAGTGATGAGAACGACGTGTATTGAGGACCCAACAACCTTCATGGACTGCGAAACTAAGACTTAGTAATGCGCTTGATGAAGCATTAGAAACTTCACTTCAATCGATTTGTTCCAAAAGAGTTGAACGTATCAAGCAAATGAGGGTTGAGTGTTACATACTTGTGGTTAGAACATAAGTTATCCAATTCACATTCAAGGTTTTAACTTGAAGTGATGAGAACGACGTGTATTGAGGACCCAACAACCTTCATGGACGCGAAACTAAGACTTAGTAATGCGCTTGATGAAGCATTAGAAACTTCACTTCAATCGATTTGTTCCAAAAGAGTTGAACGTATCAAGCAAATGAGGTTGAGTGTTACATGACTTGTGTTAGAACCTAAGTTATCCATTTCACTTTCAAGGTTTTAACTTGAAGTGATGAGAACGACGTGTATTGAGGACCCAACAACCTTCATGGACGCGAAACTAAGACTTAGTAATGCGCTTGATGAAGCATTAGAAACTTCACTTCAATCGATTTGTTCCAAAAGAGTTGAACGTATCAAGCAAATGAGGTTGAGTGTTACATGACTTGTGGTTAGAACCTAAGTTATCGATTTCACTTTCAAGGTTTTAACTTGAAGTGATGAGAACGACGTGTATTGAGGACCCAACAACCTTTCATGGACGCGAAACTAAGACTTAGTAATGCGCTTGATGAAGCATTATAAACTTCACTTCAATCGATTTGTTCCAAAAGAGTTGAACGTATCAAGCAAATGAGGTTGAGTGTTACATGACTTGTGGTTAGAACCTAAGTTATCTATTTCACTTTCAAGGTTTTAACTTGAAGTGATGAGAACGACGTGTATTGAGGACCCAACAACCTTCATGGACGCGAAACTAAGACTTAGTAATGCGCTTGATGAAGCATTAGAAACTTCACTTCAATCGATTTGTTCCAAAAGAGTTGAACGTATCAAGCAAATGAGGTTGAGTGTTACATGACTTGTGGTTAGAACCTAAGTTATCGATTTCACTTTCAAGGTTTTAACTTGAAGTGATGAGAACGACGTGTATTGAGGACCCAACAACCTTCATGGACGCGAAACTAAGACTTAGTAATGCGCTTGATGAAGCATTAGAAACTTCACTTCAATCGATTTGTTCCAAAAGAGTTGAACGTATCAAGCAAATGAGGTTGAGTGTTACATGACTTGTGGTTAGAACCTAAGTTATCGATTTCACTTTCAAGGTTTTAACTTGAAGTGATGAGAACGACGTGTATTGAGGACCCAACAACCTTCATGGACGCGAAACTAAGACTTAGTAATGCGCTTGATGAAGCATTAGAAACTTCACTTCAATCGATTTGTTCCAAAAGAGTTGAACGTATCAAGCAAATGAGGTTGAGTGTTACATGACTTGTGGTTAGAACCTAAGTTATCGATTTCACTTTCAAGGTTTTAACTTGAAGTGATGAGAACGACGTGTATTGAGGACCAAACAACCTTCATGGACGCGAAACTAAGACTTAGCAATGCGCTTGATGAAGCATTAGAAACTTCACTTCAATCGATTTGCTCCAAAGAGTTGAACGTATCAAGAAATGAGGTTGAGTGTTACATGACTTGTGGTTAGAACCTAAGTTATCGATTTCACTTTCAAGGTTTTAACTTGAAGTGATGAGAACGACTTGTATTGAGGACCCAACAACCTTTATGGACGCGAAACTAAGACTTAGTAATGCGCTTGATGAAGCATTATAAACTTCACTTCAATCGATTTGTTCCAAAAGATGTGAACGTATCAAGCAAATGAGGTTGAGTGTTACATGACTTGTGGTTAGAACCTAAGTTATCTGATTTCACTTTCAAGGTTTTAACTTGAAGTGATGAGAACGACGTGTATTGAGGACCAACAACCTTCATGGACGCGAAACTAAGACTTAGTAATGCGCTTGATGAAGCATTATAAACTTCACTTCAATCGATTTGTTCCAAAAGAGTTGAACGTATCAAGTAAATGAGGTTGAGTGTTACATGACTTGTGGGTAGAACCTAAGTTATCCATTTCACTTACAAGGTTTTAACTTGAAGTGATGAGAACGACGTGTATTGAGGACCCAACAACATTCATGGACGCGAAACTAAGACTTAGTAATGCGCTTGATGAAGCATTAGAAACTTCACTTCAATCGATTTGTTCCAAAAGAGTTGAACGTATCAAGAAATGAGGTTGAGTGTTACATGACTTGTGGTTAGAACCTAAGTTATCGATTTCACTTTCAAGGTTTTAACTTGAAGTGATGAGAACGACGTGTATTGAGGACCAAACAACCTTCATGGACGCGAAACTAAGACTTAGCAATGCGCTTGATGAAGCATTAGAAACTTCACTTCAATCGATTTGTTCCAAAAGAGTTGAACGTATCAAGAAAATGAGGTTGAGTGTTACATGACTTGTGGTTAGAACCTAAGTTATCGATTTCACTTTCAAGGTTTTAACTTGAAGTGATGAGAACGACGTGTATTGAGGACCCAACAACCTTCATGGACGCGAAACTAAGACTTAGCTAATGCGCTTGATGAAGCATTAGAAACTTCACTTCAATCGATTTGTTCCAAAAGAGTTGAACGTATCAAGCAAATGAGGTTGAATGTTACATGACTTGCGGTTAGAACCTAAGTTATCGATTTTACTTACAGGGTTTTAACTTGAAGTGATGAGAACGACGTGTATTGAGGACCCGACAACCTTCATGGACGCGAAACTAAGACTTAGTAATGCGCTTGATGAAGCATTAGAAACTTCACTTCAATCGATTTGTTCCAAAAGAGTTGAACGTATCAAGCAAATGAGGTTGAGTGTTACATGACTTGTGTTTAGAACCTAAGTTATCGATTTCACTTTCAAGGTTTTAACTTGAAGTGATGAGAACGACGTGTATTGAGGACCAAACAACCTTCATGGACGCGAAACTAAGACTTAGCAATGCGCTTGATGAAGCATTAGAAACTTCACTTCAATCGATTTGTTCCAAAAGAGTTGAACGTATCAAGCAAATGAGGTTGAGTGTTACATGACTTGTGGTTAGAACCTAAGTTATCGATTTCACTTTCAAGGTTTTAACTTGAAGTGATGAGAACGACGTGTATTGAGGACCAACAACCTTCATGGACGCGAAACTAAGACTTAGCAATGCGCTTGATGAAGCATTAGAAACTTCACTTCAATCGATTTGTTCCAAAAGAGTTGAACGTATCAAGCAAATGAGGTTGAGTGTTACATGACTTGTGGTTAGAACCTAAGTTATCGATTTCACTTTCAAGGTTTTAACTTGAAGTGATGAGAACGACGTGTATTGAGGACCAAACAACCTTCATGGACGCGAAACTAAGACTTAGCAATGCGCTTGATGAAGCATTAGAAACTTCACTTCAATCGATTTGCTCCAAAAGAGTTGAACGTATCAAGAAAATGAGGTTGAGTGTTACATGACTTGTGGTTAGAACCTAAGTTATCGATTTCACTTTCAAGGTTTTAACTTGAAGTGATGAGAACGACGTGTATTGAGGACCCAACAACCTTCATGGACGCGAAACTAAGACTTAGTAATGCGCTTGATGAAGCATTAGAAACTTCACTTCAATCGATTTGTTCCAAAAGAATTGAACGTATCAAGCAAATGAGGTTGAGTGTTACATTACTTGTGGTTAGAACCTAAGTTATCTATTTCACTTTCAAGGTTTTAACTTGAAGTGATGAGAACGACGTGTATTGAGGACCCAACAACCTTCATGGACGCGAAACTAAGACTTAGTAATGAGCTTGATGAAGCATTAGAAACTTCACTTCAATCGATTTGTTCCAAAAGAGTTGAACGTATCAAGCAAATGAGGTTGAATGTTACATGACTTGCGGTTAGAACCTAAGTTATCGATTTTACTTACAGGTTTTAACTTGAAGTGATGAGAACGACGTGTATTGAGGACCCGACAACCTTCATGGACGCGAAACTAAGACTTAGTAATGCGCTTCATGAAGCATTATAAACTTCACTTCAATCGATTTGTTCCAAAAGAGTTGAACGTATCAAGTAAATGAGGTTGAGTGTTACATGACTTGTGGGTAGAACCTAAGTTATCCATTTCACTTACAAGGTTTTAACTTGAAGTGATGAGAACGACGTGTATTGAGGACCAAACAACCTTCATGGACGCGAAACTAAGACTTAGCAATGCGCTTGATGAAGCATTAGAAACTTCACTTCAATCGATTTGTTCCAAAAGAGTTGAACGTATCAAGCAAATGAGGTTGAGTGTTACATGACTTGTGGTTAGAACCTAAGTTATCGATTTCACTTTCAAGGTTTTAACTTGAAGTGATGAGAACGACGTGTATTGAGGACCCGACAACCTTCATGGACGCGAAACTAAGACTTAGTAATGCGCTTCATGAAGCATTATAAACTTCACTTCAATCGATTTGTTCCAAAAGAGTTGAACGTATCAAGTAAATGAGGTTGAGTGTTACATGACTTGTGGTTAGAACCTAAGTTATCTATTTCACTTTCAAGGTTTTAACTTGAAGTGATGAGAACGACGTGTATTGAGGACCAAACAACCTTCATGGACGCGTAATTAAGACTTAGTAATACGCTTGATGAAGCATTAGAAACTTCACTTCAATCGATTTGTTCCAAAAGAGTTGAACGTATCAAGCAAATGAGGTTGAGTGTTACATGACTTGTGGTTAGAACCTAAGTTATCGATTTCACTTTCAAGGTTTTAACTTGAAGTGATGAGAACGACGTGTATTGAGGACCCAACAACCTTCATGGACGCGAAACTAAGACTTAGCAATGCGCTTGATGAAGCATTAGAAACTTCACTTCAATCGATTTGTTCCAAAAGAGTTGAACGTATCAAGCAAATGAGGTTGAGTGTTACATGACTTGTGGTAAGAACCTAAGTTATCGATTTCACTTCAAGGTTTTAACTTGAAGTGATGAGAACGACGTGTATTGAGGACCCAACAACCTTCATGGACGCGAAACTAAGACTTAGTAATGCGCTTGATGAAGCATTATAAACTTCACTTCAATCGATTTGTTCCAAAAGAGTTGAACGTATCAAGCAAATGAGGTTGAGTGTTACATGACTTGTGGTAGAACATAAGTTATCCATTTCACTTCAAGGTTTTAACTTGAAGTGATGAGAACGACGTGTATTGAGGACCCAACAACCTTCATGGACGCGAAACTAAGACTTAGTAATGCGCTTGATGAAGCATTAGAAACTTCACTTCAATCGATTTGTTCCAAAAGAGTTGAACGTATCAAGCAAATGAGGTTGAGTGTTACATGACTTGTGGTTAGAACTAAGTTATCGATTTCACTTTCAAGGTTTTAACTTGAAGTGATGAGAACGACTTGTATTGAGGACCCAACAACCTTCATGGACGCGAAACTAAGACTTAGTAATGCGCTTGATGAAGCATTAGAAACTTCACTTCAATCGATTTGTTCCAAAAGAGTTGAACGTATCAAGTAAATGAGGTTGAGTGTTACATGACTTGTGGGTAGAACCTAAGTTATCCATTTCACTTACAAGGTTTTAACTTGAAGTGATGAGAACGACGTGTATTGAGGACCCAACAACCTTCATGGACGCGAAACTAAGACTTAGTAATGCGCTTGATGAAGCATTAGAAACTTCACTTCAATCGATTGTTCCAAAAGAGTTGAACGTATCAAGCAAATGAGGTTGAGTGTTACATGACTTGTGGTTAGAACCTAAGTTATCGATTTCACTTTACAAGGTTTTAACTTGAAGTGATGAGAACGACGTGTATTGAGGACCAACAACCTTCATGGACGCGAAACTAAGACTTAGTAATGCGCTTGATGAAGCATTAGAAACTTCACTTCAATCGATTTGTTCCAAAAGAGTTGAACGTATCAAGCAAATGAGGTTGAGTGTTACATGACTTGCGGTTAGAACCTAAGTTATCGATTTCACTTTCAAGGTTTTAACATGAAGTGATGAGAACGACGTGTATTGAGGACCCAACAACCTTCATGGACGCGAAACTAAGACTTAGTAATGCGCTTGATGAAGCATTAGAAACTTCACTTCAATCGATTTGTTCCAAAGAGTTGAACGTATCAAGAAAATGAGGTTGAGTGTTACATGACTTGTGGTTAGAACCTAAGTTATCGATTTCACTTTCAAGGTTTTAACTTGAAGTGATGAGAACGACGTGTATTGAGACCAAACAACCTTCATGGAGGCGAAACTAAGACTTAGTAATGCGCTTGATGAAGCATTAGAAACTTCACTTCAATCGATTTGTTCCAAAAGAGTTGAACGTATCAAGCAAATGAGGTTGAGTGTTACATGACTTGTGGTTAGAACCTAAGTTATCGATTTCACTTCAAGGTTTTAACTTGAAGTGATGAGAACGACGTGTATTGAGGACCAACAACCTTCATGGACGCGAAACTAAGACTTAGCAATGCGCTTGATGAAGCATTAGAAACTTCACTTCAATCGATTTGTTCCAAAAGAGTTGAACGTATCAAGCAAATGAGGTTGATGTTACATGACTTGTGGTTAGAACCTAAGTTATCGATTTCACTTTCAAGGTTTTAACTTGAAGTGATGAGAACGACGTGTATTGAGGACCAACAACTTCATGGACGCGAAACTAAGACTTAGCAATGCGCTTGATGAAGCATTAGAAACTTCACTTCAATCGATTTGTTCCAAAAGAGTTGAACGTATCAAGCAAATGAGGTTGAGTGTTACATGACTTGTGGTTAGAACCTAAGTTACGATTTCACTTTCAAGGTTTTAACTTGAAGTGATGAGAACGACGTTGTATTGAGGACCAACAACCTTCATGAACGCGAAACTAACACTTAGTAATGCGCTTGATGAAGCATTAGAAACTTCACTTCAATCGATTTGTTCCAAAAGAGTTGAACGTATCAAGCAAATGAGGTTGAGTGTTACATGACTTGTGGTTAGAACCTAAGTTATCCATTTCACTTTCAAGGTTTTAACTTGAAGTGATGAGAACGACGTGTATTGAGGACCCAACAACCTTCATGGATGCGAAACTAAGACTTAGTAATGCGCTGATGAAGCATTAGAAACTTCACTTCAATCGATTTGTTCCAAAAGAGTTGAACGTATCAAGCAAATGAGGGTGAGTGTTAAATACTTGTGGTTAGAACCATAAGTTATCCAATTCACATTCAGGTTTTAACTTGAAGTGATGAGAACGACGTGTATTGAGGACCCAACAACCTTTATGGATGCGAAACTAAGACTTAGTAATGCGCTTGACGAAGCATTAGACACTTCACTTCAATCGATTTGTTCCAAAAGAGTTGAACGTATCAAGCAATGAGGTTGAGTGTTACATGACTTGCAGTTAGAACCTAAGTATCATTTCACTTTCAAGTTTTTAACATGAAGTGATAAGAACGACGTGTATTGAGAACCCAACAACCTTCATGGACGGGAAACTAAGACTTAGTAAGGCGCTTGATGAAGCATTAGAAACTTCACTTAATTGATTTGTTCTAAAAGAGTTGAACGTATCAAGTAAATGAGGTTGAGTGTTACATGACTTGTGGTAGAACCTAAGTTATCGATTTCACTTACAGGTTTTAACTTGAAGTGATGAGAACGACGTGTATTGAGGACCCAACAACCTTTCATGGACGCGAAACTAAGACTTAGTAATGCGCTTGATGAAGCATTATAAACTTCACTTTCAATCGATTTGTTCCAAAGAATGTTGAACGTATCCAAGCAAATGAGGTTGAGTGTTACATGACTTGTGTTTAGAACCTAAGTTATCTATTTCACTTTCAAGGTTTTAACTTGAAGTGATGAGAACGACGTGTATTGAGGACCAAACAACCTTCATGGACGCGAAACTAAGACTTAGCATGCGCTTGATGAAGCATTAGAAACTTCACTTCAATCGATTTGTTCCAAAAGAGTTGAACGTATCAAGCAAATGAGTTGAGTGTTACATGACTGTTGTTAGAACTAAGTTATCGATTTCACTTTCAAGGTTTAACTTGAAGTGATGAAACGACGTGTATTGAGGACCAACAACCTTCATGGACGCGAAACTAGACTTAGCAATGCGCTTGATGAGCATTAGAAACTTCACTTCAATCGATTTGTTCCAAAAACAACAGCCAAGATTTCAGCTCCACACTACGTAATACACGAACAACACAACTATCAAACAATACTGTCACCACACAACCCAAACATACAGGGCCCCAGACGACAAACCATGCCTAACCAAAACACACAAAGCAAAGCAACCAATTACAATCAAGACCAAGTAAAAGCAACCAACGTAAACAATTCAAACAAGGCAAAAACATCAACCCAACGACAATTTCCCCTACCGGTCCGTGGTGTAGGCCCGAGGGCAAACATAATGTCCTCTACTTACCTAACGCTGGCACGAGCACCTTACTCACTTTGGCTATGTACATTTCCCCACCTGTAACCTATCACATTCACAAAATTCACCTTAAGCACACGATTCACTTCTACAGCATATTTAACTAACTCTAACTCAACGATGCAAACTTCTTTAAAATTAAGCCTACTCACCAATTAACCTCTCAAACTCCTATTCTAGCCTAAGCCAACAAAAACCTAACGAAACTGGCCACCATTTGGGTTTCGATAAACACCGACCCAAACCTCAAACTGCATAACTTTTGGCGTCGATTATCGGATCGAAAGATTCCAGTGGCTCACGTACTCCTCTAATACCAATTTTGCCTGCCAAAAGGATTTGAAACACACTACCCTACCTAGCTAGTCAAATATCACAAACCCAAACTGCCCCTTGACCCCGGAAAATCCCCCTTTTCGATTTTCCATCAATTCTCCCGTCAATTCTTCACTAAACAACCACAATACCCCTCAATTAGCATAATTAAACCAACAATCTCGAACTACACGCAAAACCCAATTGCCCTAAAGAGGGCTCACTGTTTTTTTTTGGCGGGGGGGGGCCAAATCGGTTTCAACAGCGGCCAGCGACCAAAGCCGATCCTATGCGCAAACCCAACGCCAGCGGTGACCAAAAACGGCCGTGATCGAGTTCACTCGCTCCTCACCATCGCCACAAACAAACCGAACAACGGAAGAA
>CM039511.1:48708734-48781696 GCA_022432975.1 Begonia masoniana | reverse complement strand
ACGTTCCAAAGGATTATTGAATTACCTCAAAGGTGATATAGTGGGTGGCTCGCGTTAATTTTAAAAGTTTCTTAATTATAGTTTTAGAAAGTTTCTTATTATAGTTTTAGAACGTTTCATTATAGTTTTTGAAAGTTTCTTAATTATAGTTTTAGAAAGCTTGTCCTAATATAGATTTAGAAGTTTTCCTAAGGATGTTTAGAAACTTCTAATTATCATTTTAGTAATATTTCCTAATTACTTTAAGGATATTTGTAGCATATTTAAGGCAATTAGGCGCTTCAACATTATTAAGAAATATAAATGATTTGAGTTAATCTTGTGAGACATTTTCTTTTTGGTCTTTGTGAAGACAGATCTTCTTAAAGTCAAAAACTTGAAAGATAAAATTGATAGCCTTGGGTTTACCACAAGTTCGTTACGGGTCAAGCTCTTGTTTGATAACTTGGTTCCTGTCGGCAAGGTCGATTGGGGTAAGTTCCTTATATTCTGATTGCACAGGCGTTCCTGAGTTTCTAATTCCGCGTTGTGAAGGGTCTCGAGGTTCATATACACGTCTGTGTCGGTTTCTTCATCCAATGAGGAACTCAACAACCTTCATAGATGGAAACTAAGACTTAGTAATGCGCTGGATGAAGCATTAGAAACTTCATTTCAATCGATTTGTTCCAAAAGCTTGAACTTATCAATCAAATGAGGTGAGGGTTACATTACGTGTGGTTAGAACCTAAGTTATCCATCACATTCAAGGTTTTAAATTGAGTGATGAGAACGACGTGGATTGATGGACCACAACAACCGTATTGGAACGCGAAACTAAACTTAGTAATGCGCTGACGAAGCATTAGAACTTACTCAATCGATTTGTTCCAAAAGGTGAACTTTGTATCAAGCAAATGAGGTTGAGTGTTCATGACTCGTGGTTTAGAACCGAAGTTATCCATTTTCACATCAAGGTTTTTACTTGAAAGTGGTGAGAACGACGTGTATTCGAGGGACCCAACAACCTCTGGTGCGAAAACTAAGACTTAGTAATGCGCTTGATGAATCATACTAGAAACTCAACTTCAATCGATTTATCCAAAAGAGTTGAAAGTACAAGCAAATGAGGTTGAGTGTACTAATTGTGGTTAGAAACCTAAGTTATCATTTCACATTCAAAGTTTTAACTTGAAGTGATTGAGAGAACGCGTGTATTGACGGACCCCCAACAACTTTTGAACGCGAACTAAGACTTATAAATGCGGATTGATTAAAGAAGTCGATCTTCACTTCAATCGCCTTTGTTCCAAAAGAGTTGACACGTATTAAGAAAATGAGGTTGAGTGTTACATGATGTGGTTAGAACATAAGGTTATCCATTTTCACATCAACGTTTTTAACTTGAAGTGATGAGAACGACGTGTATTGGATGACCCAACAACTCAGGACGCGAAACTAAGACTAGTAATGCGCTTGATGAAGCATTAAAGCAAAATTCACGTCAATCGATTTGTTCCAAAAGAGTTGAATGTACAAGCAAATGAGGTTAAGGTCCATCGATTGTGGTTGTTAGAACCTAAGTTAGCATTTCCACATTCCAGGTTAAATTGAAGTGATGAGAACGACGTGTGTATGAGACCCAACAAACATTCATAGAAGCCGTAATTAAGACTATTTAATGCGCTTGATGAGCATAACGAAACTCATTTTAATCGATTTGTTTCAAAGGTTGATGTTTAAGCAAATGCAGGTTTAGTGTACATGACATGTGGTTACAACCTAATTTATCCATTTTCACATCAAGGTTTTAACTTGAAGTGAGAGAACGAATGTATTGAGGACCCAACAACATTGCTGAAGCATTAGATAAGGCTGCACTTGATGCGAACCTCGGATCGAAAGGACCCCGGGAACCCCGACAACAATGCATAATCATTCTGGACGCCTTTTTTGATTTCCGAATAAAGTAATGAACTAAGACCCCAATCTAAGATGTGTGGAACCCTGTTTCAAAACAGGAGCTTGACCCGAGCCACAACTTTTGGCTGAACAAACTATCAAACGGAGCTTGACCCAGACCAACTCGTTGGTAAGAACCAAAGCATCAAGCGAGATTCTTCAAGCGTGACTTGAAGATGATCGTTGTTCTTACGCAAAGAACTAAGAGAATTCCTCTCTAAAAAAACACACCTTTTTAATTTCAAACTTGTTCTTTATTAAATCAATATTTGCCATAAATGGCTACACATTAAAATTAAATTAAATAATATAAAAAATGAAATTAAAATAACCTAACTAATAATCATTGATAATGATCCTTGACCTAATCGATATCCTCTCACGTTTTGAATATACTTGAATTGATTTGAGTCGAATTCGTCGATAGATCTTTTCCCACGAGATTGGATGAGTTGCAGTGCTTTGCATGTACCTTTTATTCCTCGTATAGGCATGTCTTGGCGCATGTCCTCTTTAATTCCTACATGTGCATGTTCGGCACCTTTTTTATTCTTCATGTGCATTGGCGTCGCACCCTTTCTTCAAAGTCTTTTCAATAATCTTGGTCTTCTTGCTCTTGCATTGGCCCCCCCGATCGTTCCTTTGTCCTTATTCCTTGGGCTTTGCTTGGTCCCTCACCTTGGATCACACCTCATAAACCAAGTCATGTGATCTCGATCTTCTTTCGAACCACGTGATTTATTCCCCTCTTGACTTTGTGTGGATCCTCTATACCTTCTCTCTCAATCCATGGGTTTGTGGAGCCCCATTCCTTGCCTTGTTGGGCCTTATTTTGCCAAGTTTGTGGGGCCACTTTCCATGGCTACCAAATCTTTATTTTTATAGCTCCTGCTTTTTGTTTTGATCGCTTCTTTCCTCGGTTTCCACGACTAAACCATGTGAAGCTCTGTTCTTCCGCCTACTTTTAATCTTCTACTCGAACATGGTCCTGCCAGGAGATTGATCGCTACACGACTTTCGGTGTCACATCATTCACTTCAATCGATTTGTTTCACAAGTTTGGAACGTATCAAGCAATTGAGGTTTAGTGTTCATGACTTGTGTTAGAACCGAATGATCATTTTCACATTCAAGTTGTAACGTGAATTGATGAGAACGACGTGTATTAGGACTCAACAACCTTCATGGCCCTCCGAAACAAGACTTCGTAATGCGCTTGATGAAGCTGAGAAACCTCACTTCAATCGATGTTCCAAAAGATTGAATGTATCAAGCAAATGAGGTTGAGTGTTTACATTACTTGTGGTTAGAACCGAAGTTTATCCATTTCACCTTCAAGGTTTTAACTAATTGATGAGAACAAGTTATTGAGACCCCCAACCTTCATGACACGAAACTAGACTTATTATTCGCTTGATAAAAATTATAAACTTCACTTCAATCGTTTGTTTTCAAAGATTGACGTATCAAGCAATGAGGTTAATGTGTCCTGACTTTATGTGGTTTAGAACATAATTTATCCATTTCACTTTCAAGGTTTTAACTTGAAGTGATGAGCAGCGCCGTGTATTGAGTACCCAGCAAACCTTCATGGACGCGAAACTAGACTTAGTAAGCCCTTGATGAGCTAGAAACCTCACTTCAATCGATTTGTTCCAAAAGAGTTGAAACGTTAAAGCCAAGAGGTTAAGTGTTACATGACTTGTGGTTAAACCTACGTTATTCCAGTTCACATTCAAGTTTTTAACTTGAAGTGCTGAGACGACGTTATTGAGGACCCAACAGCCTAGTCAAGGGACTGAAACGAGACGTAGTCATGCCGCTGGGAGGAGCATTCGGAACGTCATTCAAATGTTTGTTCCAAACAAGTTGAACGTATCAGGCAAATGAGGTAGTGTTTTCAGGCTGTGGTTAAACCTATTTTATCCATTTCACATTCCGGTTTTAACTTGAAGTGCCTGAGAACGAGTGGTATTGAGGACCCAACAACCTTCGGCTGCGAACTAATACTTTTAATGCCTGATGAGCATAAGAAACTTCACTTCAAATCGTTTGTTCCAAAGAGCTGATCGTATCAAGCAATGAGGTTGGTGTTACATGACTTCTGGTTAGAACCTAGTTATCCATTTCATTCACTTTCAAGGTTTTAACGTTAATTGATCGAACGACGTATGAGGAACCCACAACCTTCTTGGCCGGCCTAACCTGAAATTTAGTAATGCCTTGATGAAGCGTTCAACCTTCACTTCATCGTTTGTTCCAAAAAGTTGAAGTATCAGCAAATGTTTGAGTGTTACTGCTTGGGTTGAACCTAATTTATCCAGTTCCACATCAGGTTTAACTTGAAGTATTAGAACGACGTTGTATTGAGGACCCAACCACCTTCTTGGACGCGAAACTGAAATTTAGTAATGCGCTTGATGAAGCGTTATGAAATTCACTTCAATCGATTGGTCCAAAAGAGTTGACCGTATCAGCAAATGCGTTGAGTGTTACATGGAATGTGGTTAGAACCTAGAGTTAGCCATTTCACGTCAAGGTGTTACTTGAAGTGATGAGAAAGACGTGTATGAGGACCAACATCCTCATGGACGCCGAAACTAAGATTAGAATGCGTTGATGAAGCATTAGAAACTTCACGTCCATCGATTTGTTTCAAAAGAGTTGAACGTATCAAGCAAATGAGTGAGTGTTACAGACTTGTGGGTTAGGAACTAAGTATCCATTTCCAAAGTCAAGGTTTTAACTTTAAAGTGATTGAGCAAGACGTGTATTGCTGGACCGCACAAACCTGCATGGAGGCGAAACAGAAACGTAGTAATGCGCTGATGAATCATTAGAAAATTCATTCAATCGATTTGGTCAAACAGGTTGAAAGTATCAAGCAAAGGAGTTTGAAGGTTACATAACGGGGGTTAGAACTAAGTTATAATTTCCCATTCACGTACCTTGAAGTGATGAGAACGATGGTATGAGGACCCAATCACCTTCATGGACGCGAAACTAAGGATTAGTAATGCGCTGATGAAACGCGTTAGAAACTTCATTCAATCGTTTGTTTCCAAAGAGTTGATCGTGCAAGCAAATGAGGTTTAGTGGTACAGGATGTAATTAGAAATAAGTTATCCATTTCCCATTCAAGTTTTAACTTGAAGGGAAAAAGAACGACCATCTATTGTGGACCCCACAACCTCATGGACGCGAACTAAGAATAGTTAATGGATAGCTGAAGCATCGAAACTTCACTACAATCGATTTGTTCCAACAGAGTTGAAGTATCAAGCAACTGAGGTTGAGTGTACATGGACTTGTTGTTAGATAGAAACCCTAAAGTAGCCATTCCATTCACGGGTTTAACTTAAGTGATAAGAGAAAGACGTGTATTGAGTGACCTAACAACCTTCATGGAGGCGCACAGGAAACTTTGTAATGCGCTTGAGGAACATTGACAACCTTCATCAATCGATTTGTTCAAAACAGAGTTGAAGTATCAAGCAAATGAGGTTGAATGTTACATGACTTGTGGTTAGAACCTAAGTTATCAATTTCACATTCAAGGTTTTACTTGAAGAAAGGGATGAGAACGACGGTGACTTGAGACCAACAAACCTCTGGACACGAAACTAAGGCTTAGTAATGCGCATTTGATCAAGCAAGTAGAAACTGTCATTCAACGATTTGTTCCAAAATAGTGGTCATATCAAGCAAATGAGGCTTTATGTGTTACGGATTGTGGTTCGAACCTATTTTCCATTTCCATTCAAGGGTTTAACTTGAAGTGAAAAGAACGACAGCTATTGTGGGCCAACAACCTTCATGGACGCGCAAAACATAAGACATAGTAAATGCGCTTGCTGAAGCATTAGAAACTTCACCTTCAATCGATTTGTTCCAACAGAGTTGAACGTATCTAGAAAATGAGGTTGAGTGTTAATGACCTTGTGGTTTAGAAACCTAAGTTACCATTCAATCAAAGGCTTTAACTTGACGTGATTGCGGAACGAAGTGTATTGAGGACCCAACAACTTCAGGACGCGAAACTAAGACTTAATATAATGCGCTGATGAATTGAAGCATTAGAAACTCACTTCAATCGGATTGTTCCAAAAGAGTTGGAATGTTAAAGACAAATGAGGTGAGGTACATGATTGTGGTTAGAACCAAGTTATCCATTCACATTAAAGGTTTAATGGAATTGTGTGGTATTAGACTAAGGGTTGTATTGAGGACCCCCCAACAACTTAGGGACGCGAAAACCTACAAACTTCGAATTCGTTGATGAAGTAGTTAGAAAACGTCACTTCAATCGATTGTTTCAAAAGAGTGCAAGTATTCAAGCAATTGAGGTTGAGAGTGTACATGACTTGTGGTTGAACCTAAGTTATCTTTTAATCTAGGTTTTGAACTTGAGTAATTGAGAACGACAAGTCTTGAGGGACCCAACAACCTCATGACGCAAAACTACGGAACTTAGTAATGACGCTGATGAAGCATTAGAAACTCATTCGATCGGAGTATTCAAAAGAGGTTGAATGATCAAGGCAAATATGTGGGCGTGTTTCCAATACTTGTGGTTAGAACCTAAGTATCCATTTTACATCAAGGTTTTAATGGAAGTTGATGAGAACGAAGTGTATTGAGGAACCAAACCGTTAATGGACCCGAAACAAAGACTTAGTAATTCGCTTAATTGAATATTGGCAACTTCACTTCAATCGATTATTCAAAAGAGTGACGTTCAAGCCAATGAGTTTAGTGTTCAGGGAATTGTGGGTAGACATAAGTTATGCATTTCAGTAAGGTTTTAACTGAAGTGAAAAAAACGAATTGTATTGTGGACCCAAAAACCTTCATGGACGCGAAAAAACTAAGACATTTAGTAAGATTGATGAGATTCGAACTTACTTCAAGCGATTTTTCTTCCAACAGAGTTGAACGTTCAAGCAAAGAGTTTAGTGTTACTGATGTGGTTAGTTAGAACCTAAGTTATCCATTTCACATCAGGGTTATAACTGAAGTGATGAGAACGACGTTTGTGTTATTGGGACCCAACAACCTTCTTAGAAGCGTAAGTAGACTAGTTAAGGCGGATGAAGCATAAGAAACTTCAATTCAAATCGATTTTGTTCAAAAGAAAGTTGCTGTATTTACAAGCAAATGAGATTTAGTGTACGGAGTGTGGTTACAACCTAAGGTATCTATTTCACATTCAAGTGTAACTTGAAGTGATGAGAACGAGGTGATTGAGGACCCCAAAAACAAACTTCATGGACGCGAAACTAAGACTTAGTAATGCGCCTTGAATGGACGCAGTAGAACACTTTCACTTCAATCGATTTTTCAAAACAGTTGAAACGTTATTCACAGAAAAATGCGGTTGAGTGTTACATGACTGTTGGTTGACTTAAGTTATGCATTTTTTACCATTAGGTTTAACTTGAAGTGATGAGAACGACGTGTTGTTTGTAGGACCCAAAATATGTCCTGGATGCGAAACGAAGGACCTTGGTAATCAGCTTGTTAAAGCATTAGAAAACTCCACGTTCATCGATGGGTTTCCAAAAGGTTGAACGTATCACGCAAATGAGGTGAGTGTACAGGACTTGTGGTTAGAACCTAAGTTATATTTCACATCAAAGGTTTGTTTAACTGGAAGTGATATGAAGAACGAGTGTAGTATTGAGGACCCACAACAACCTTCAGGACGCGCAACTAAGAATTATAATGCGCTTGATGCTTGATGAAGCATTAGGAAACTTCACTCAATCGATTTGTTCCAAAAAAAGTTTGAAGTCTCAAGCAAATGCGGTTTTGAGTGTTACATAGTGTTTTACAGACTTATGGTTTAGACCTGAAGTATACCTTGCACATTCAAAGTTTACTTGAAGTGATGAGGAACGCCGTGTATTGGTGAGGACCACAACAACCTTCATTAACGCGAAAACTACGACTTAGAAAGCGCTTGGAAAAAAGCATTAGAAATTCACTTCAATCGATTTGTTCGAAACGAGTTGAACGTATCAAGCAAATGAGATGAGTGTACATGGACTTGGGTTAGAACCTAAGTTAGCATTTCACATTCAAGGTTTTAACTTGGAAGTGTGAGAACGGTGTATTGAGGGACCAAACCCCCAAACAACCTAATGGAATGCGAAACTAAGACTTAGTAGTAAGACTGAATGAAGCATGTAGAAACCTCATTCAATCGATTGCTTCCAAAAGAGTTGATCGTGCGTATCAAGCAAATGGAGGGTTTGAGTGTACATTACTTGTGGTTAGAACTTAGGTATCCACTTTGTTACATCAAGGTTTTTTAACTTGAAGTTATGAGAACGACGGGTTGGTATGAGGATTCCAACAACCTTCTGGGACGCGCATTGAGACTTATTAATGCGGCTGATGAAGATAGAAACTTCTTTTAATTCGATTGTTCCAAAAGCGTTGAGCGTATCAAGCAAATGAGTTTTAGTGTACGGAGGGGGTAACTTGTGTGGTTACAACTAAGTTATCCATTTCAATTCCAGGTTTTAACTTGAAGTGATAAGAACGACGTGTCTTGAGGACCCAACAACCTTCATGGGACAGCAATAAGGACATAGTTTAATGCGCGCATTGACTTGATTGAAGCAGTAGACAACCTCACTTCAATCGATTTGTGTCCAAAAGAGTATAACGTTTAAACGTATCAGGTAGTAAATGATGTTTGCGTGTTAGTACTTGTGTGTTTTAGAAATAATTTTATCCATTTCCCATTCAAGGGTTTAAATTGTGAAGTGATGAGAACGACGTGTATGTATGAGAACCCAACAAACCCTTAATGGACGCGTAATTAAGACTTATTAATGCCCTGATGAAGCTAAGTGATGCGAACCTTTGGGTGCAAACCCTTTAGAAACCCGCAAAACGTTTGGAAAAGAGATTGGAAAGAACCCCAGAAACTAGAAATAGAGTAGGTGATTGAAGAGAAACCGTAGGAACTTTGTGCTAAAAGGACCCAAACTCCTACATGAAACAACAAGTTGAGTAATTCTTGTGATATTGAGATTGTTTGGGATTCAAGAAACAACTGGAGAAATTAATCTCACAATGCATTCAACCAACAGAATAGTTTAGCTCCTTTACAAAGAGCAAACCTGAAACCCTTTTATGTAGCCATAACAGAAACCCAAAATAACCAAAAATAGCCAAATTCGTTTTGGCCCACAACACATGTCTTGGGCATAGGAAAAACACTTACAATTATGCAAAAATATACCCAAACTTGAACAGAAAAGCCCAAATACCACATTGGCCCATAAAATACGATATATTATCAAGTTGATTTCTCTTTCATTTAAGGGCTCGATACGTTGTGTAATAACGTGGAAAACTTTCTTCTTCATTTGGCGCAACTGTTTTTAAACACAACGTAAGTTTGAATAGCCTTTTGAAATGCTTTAGCTGAGCTCTGGTAAATGGACTTGTGGTAGTTGTAGTGAATACTCTTTAGCCAGTGTGTATCCTCTTGATTTTGCGTCTATAGGAATCCACCTCTTCAAGCTTATTCATTCCTCCCTCTCAAAGGAATTCGACTCGAATCAGATCCTACATTCAAAGGGGAGATTCAGCAACATAAAAAAGTAGAAGAAAAATGTTAAGTTCGCCTCGTAGATTCCAATGATTAAGCATTGTCGTTGATCCTTTCAAAATTGGGGACTGGCCCGTCGCCACGCCGGAGCTAATTTTGATAGCTTTTTCGGGGGAACCTTCCTTTTCCATATGCACCCAAACCCAATCACCGGTTCCAAAAACAAACTTTTTCTTCCTTTATTACCTCTAGAGCAGCAGCTGTTTGTTTCTTTTCTCAATGTGCTCATGAACCTTGAATGGCTGCAGGTCACAAGTTCTGCCTTCTTTTTTTATCAGAATACTCAATTTTTATTAACAGGTATTCAATCAAATCAAAGGAGTTCGTGGATTAAAACCATATACCGATTTCAAAAGGTGAAAAATGTGTTGTGGCTTTGAACAGTTCTGTATATGCAAATTTCACCCAATGTGCAACATCTTCCAAGGACTTCAAGTATTACTACCAAACCATTTTACACACTTACCTGTATTGAGTGTTCGATTACCAACTCAGTGTCCATCGTTTGAGGATTGAACATTGTAGAAAAGAGACAGTTAGTTCCCTACTTACCCCATAAAAACCTTCAAAAGTAAGTTAAATTAGATAATTTCACATCTCTTAGTGATCAATAGACTTAGGAACACCATGTAACGACATATCTCGAAAGAAAAGATGTGCAATATGTGTAGCTCATCAGTCTTGTGACAACAATGAAATGTGCATGTGCTAAATCTATTCCACAACCACGCAAATTAACAGAATTCATGTCATGTCTAGATCTAGGCAACTCAAAAACAAAAATCTCCTACTTTAATAGGCATCCATGGATCACTAGGAACGGGGAGCGGAGATTTTATATTCATACATGAAGTTGAAATCTAGAGGTTTGCCTTTATACAAGGTACACACAACAATTTCACAAAGTACAACATCTCTTTTCATTTTGTGGCAATTTGAAAAAAGCTTCATTTAAAATGTCAAGTGTACGTGTAGTTCCAAAATGCCCATCAAAACTCCACCATGAGCTTCATGCCCTAATAAAATCGAAATAGACACTTACTGGGAGGCAACGTTTATGTCTTATAACAAAAACTACATGCTTATAGAATTCCAAATCCACCTTTATAACTAAAACCATATACTTAGCCAAAATTTCAAATCATTACTAATTACAGATCAATTAAATGTGAGCCCACATTCATTTTAGCACTTCAACGCATTCCAATAATAGAGCGTATTGCGAGAAAGTGCATCTGACACACCATTTCCTTGCCTTGTTCTATAAGTTATTATATGGAAACGTCTCTATAAACTGCATCCACCTTGCATGTCTTGTTTACTTATTGATTTTCAAATGCCGCCAAGGATTATGATCAGTGTGGGGGATAATGAAACTCCGGCCATAAATAATGCTGGCCATATTTCCAAAGATCGACCCACCCAAGGCAATAACTCATATCGTATGTTGATAATGCAATGCAGCTCCACTTAACTCTCACTAAAGTACAGCTATAGACGCTTTTCTTGTATCTTAACACAGCTTCCAATTTCAAAAACTGGAAGATCACACTAAAAGCCAAAAAGCAACAGAAAAAAAGTAGGCAACGCTAGAATGGTGCAGTGCAGTACACAAGTTTCTTTTACACTTCAAAAGACTAATTTGTTCTTCTCCCCAATAAAAAACAAAATCTTTTTAATAACTTCAGTGGAGGGGTGCAGCAATGGTTGCTGAAGTTCTTAACCAAAAACGCCTTATAACATGAAGCAAAAACCATGGAACAACTTCTTACCTCTTGTAGATTAGGTGTTGGAATCACATGTATGCTTAATCTTTCTTGTTACCTTTATACATCAGCACTAATTCACTAACAAGGAAAAACCCACACTAATCAAAAAGAAACACACTTTGGAAGGTTAGCATACAATTTTTGTTCTCTAAGAACATAAAGTACACATTTAAAACATGTTCCTAGCATGTTTCATCAAAGATCGACTAATAAATCAAGATATCATTCAAAATTACAAACAGCAAATTCTTCCAGAATTGCTCTTAAAACATAATTCATAAATGCATGGAAAGTGCTAGTGCAGTTGTTAACCAAACGGCATAATAGCAATTCAATACAAAGCCAAATTTGTTTTAATGCGTTTCCTTCATGCTCCTCTCTCATCAAATTGATGATTACCACTTTTTAAGATCGATTTTCTAAAATGTTTTTGCACAGCAACTCATCTAACAAGTATCTAACCGAGGTTATGGATAGCGATTGTTCTGTTACCGAGATGTTGTTAATAGCTATGCAATCAAACACACATTCGCCAACTCCATCTTATTGGGAACTAGAAGAACTGGTTAATCACATTGGCTTAATTTAATCTTCTCGTACGATCCGTTAGTCATTAGCTCTTCCCACTGTTCGCAATTTCTTTTGCTCCTCTAGATTACTTCGGATAAGTGGACATTAGGAATAAAGTCTGGGGAACAAAAATCTATATGGTTGCTAACCCCTTACGGGTGGTTTTTATCCAGCCGGGTATCTTCAGGGAAACACATCTGCAAACCTGTAAACAAAGAAGAACAAAGGGACACTAGGCAAGCAGAACATCAAAATGTTTAGATAATTCTCCAGTAGACATAAGAGTTAAGATATGATGCTTGCCAAATTTGCCAATAATGCTTTCTTACTTTCTCTCGCTTTCATATATAGATACATCTTTTTTGTTCTACTCCAGTCCTCACCTTTTTTTTCATTTTCAATCCATTCTGATTTCTCTCATTTTTTTATCTCTGTTCTGTCATCTTTATTTTCACTCATATTTCTCTATTATTCCACTCCATTTGTCTCTCTCACATTGAGACGTAGATGATCTTCTAGGAACTTGTCTGAGGGACAATTGGAAAACAAGTGTGATTAACTATTCCTTCCTTTTTCAAAAGTATACGATTTCTTGAATCATCGTGGCGAACCTTCTGATCGTATTGCCACAGTTCCTAAAAGAATTAGACCAGTTGCATTGGAAACTACAATCACATAAAATCTATCATGGATACTGCCAATGAAAAGGAGATTCAACACTTGTTTATTAACCTGCATTTTCCACATTCAGATTAACCATTGCAATTTTCTGTAGGGTTAGGGTGCTGATCAATGAAGGGCTTAGCTTTCAATTTCTCTACTAAAATCGTACTGGCCAATGGAGGTACAATTCCACCCATCAATTATTTAAAACTGCAAACCTATTTTCCATCATGTGACACGAGTAGAAAACAATATTCTCTTTGCTGTTCTTTTGTCACTACTCCATTGACGTGTGAAGCAAGAGCACGGAGGAACATACTAAAATTTCCTCTACAGCTACGCATCACTTCATTATCTTTTGTTGTCATCTCTAATTCCAGGTATAGTCTCATCTTCCCTCTCACAGCTATCTATCCATCTTCCGTGCCCATTAAAACATTAAGCGCCTATTGGGACCATTCTGAGGCATATGTGACCTAAAACCCAAACACTTGTAGCATTAATATCTCGACTTCTACGAGATGGACCCCTCTTTAGGTGCTGCTTAGGCACTTTTTTTAAAACCTGGCTGCGCAGAATTAGGTTTAGCGTGCGTTGTTGCCTTTGTAGTCCTACTCCAACTGGGCCTCGCACTTGATCCCACAATGTCTTGTTGCCCCTTAAAATTGAGTTGGCGCTCTACAAGATAGCTTGTGTACTAAATCTTCAACTCCACATAAAAACTGATGATGAACTAAACTAGTTGTGCTATATCCTTGTGTTCATCCATTCAGAAATTCGTGCATCGCAATGGTAACCTTCTGTCTTCCGCACTATTCTAACTGTCATAATAGTTATCTCCATCTCTTGTGATTAATATTCGACTGATCTAGACATTGAAACAGGCCCTTGAAAACTTGCGATGTTAGTGTAGGTCTCTAGAATAATGATCAGGGAAAAAACAAACCGTTTTATCTCAAACTTTTCAACTCATTCCAGTTCCACAGGTCTTTACCCATTACTTCTCCAGGATGACCACAATTGATTTCCCACCACGGGGGGGGGACTATTGAATTAGTCACAAAATTTTCAGTCATGCCCACTTTACCTTCTTCTCCCAAGAATGTGGATTGACGATAAAACACTAACGCCATTTCGGTCCCACTCTAATAAAATTCGGAATCAGATTTACCTTGAAAGATGGAATTCTCATGTAATACTTCCCGTTTCTATCAACTCTTTCCCAAATTTGAACAGCATGAACCTTCCTCGATGTTGATTGTCTGCGTAGTTCCTCTTTGACAACGTAGTTCAAGTTCATCAGTATCCAACATAATTATCTATCATCCATGGTACTAATCAAGATCGAGCCTCACATTTATCCTGTCCATTTCCCCTTGTCGTTTAGGTTCATTTCGTGGTCAACAATTTCGTTCTCTCCTAACTTCTTCAATGTTCTCCTCATCCTCTCATTTCTTCACATCCTTGCGAATTGTTGGTGCATTGCTATCACATTTGTTGATCAGATATGCTGCCTTATGGGTTTCTAGATAATCTTTCTCTTATCTTCCTACAGTTACCCACATATGCTATGATGATTTCCTGACAGTTTGCCAATAACAACACTGAAAAAAAAGTAATTTCAGAATTAATTATGATAATATAAACCAAAGCGAAGCCTCCCCCACTACTCTACTGCCGTCTGTTACCCTCTAGTAATCCCAACAATGTATTTAAGAAACAAAGCAAAACCCAACTCAAGCCAATTGAATGACCAACGTCATATCAGTAAGAGACTCGGATGTAAAGACACAGAAGACGATGCAATAATATTGGAAGAAGGTTTTTTAAGCTTTAGGGAAAGGTTGAAGGATGTTATTAATAGAAAGAAAATTGAAGTATGTTTATTATAGAAAGAAAACACTAGTCACAATTATAAAGAATGAATTAAGATGCTTGCTGACACAATCTTTTTTTTTTTTTTTGCAAGAAAAAATTCAGAAATGTTTTTTTTGGAATAAAAATTCTTATTCTCTTTTTTTTTTTGGAAGAGCATTATCAGAAGACCAACAACATTAACTAAATGAATTTGTGGAAAAGCAGGATGATAGAGAAACAAACAGAAAAATGAAAAGAACCAACTACAAAGGGTAAGATTGAAGAATGGAAGGTAAAAGACACACAGAAATGAAAAGACACCAACACCCAAAAAGCGATTGTTTGAGAGAGGAATTTGAAACCAGTTTATCGCTGACAGAGTGCAGATAGTAAAATTAGCCAAGAACAATAGAACGAACATATTTTTTTTTAAAGGATCCATAGATTCAAACAACGTTACAAAGCAAGAAAACAAAAAAAAAGCTAGAGCGTAACCAATTGTAGAAACCAACGCTCTGATACCAAATGATGCGAACCCTTGGGTGCAAATTAGAAACCTCAAAAGATGGAAAAGAAAAAGACCCCAGAAACTAAGAAATAGAGTAGGGGAGAGAGAGAAAACCTTAGGGAAACTATGTCCTAAAGACCCAATCCTAAGAAACAACAGTTGATGCCAATTCGTGCTGAGTTTTGTTGGTTCATTCAAGAACAAAGAGGGGGAAACCTTCACAATGATGTCAGAAAAAAATAATGTAGTATTTTACCAAAGATAACACTGGCCCCTTTATAGTAGGCATAAAAAGAACCCTAAAATACCCAGAAAATAGCCAAATCGTCTTGGCACTTCACCCATCGTCTTTGGGCATGGGGAAACACTAATAAGTATGCAAAAATAATAAAACTTGAACTAAGAAAGCAAATCCAACGGCCCTAAAGTTAATATATCTTTCAAGCGGAAATTCTATTCAGTTAAGGGACTTCGAAATAAGTGTTGTTGTTGGGGTAATAACACGTTGAAATGAAAAACTTCTTCTCATTTGTGAGCAATATTTTTTCAACCCAAGTAAGTTTGAATAGCCTTATGAAATGTTTTAGATCGCGTCTTCTGGTCAATGGACATTTGTGTTAGTTGTATTAAACTCTGGTAGCATGATTTATCCTCGATTGCTTCTATAGAATCAACTCGTCGAAAGCGTATCAATAAGAAACTTCATTTCAAGCGATTTGTACAAAAGAGGTGAACGTATCAAGCAAATGAGGTTGCGTGTTACATTGGAATCTGTGTTAGAACCTTAAGTTAGTCCATTCTTTCAAGGTTTTAATTGAAGTGTGAGAAAGACGGTATGAGGACCCAACAATCTCATGGAGCGAAAGTAAGGACGTGTAATGCGCTTGACTGAATTGAAGCCATTAGGAAACCCACTTCAATCGATTTGTTATTTGTTCCAAAATAGTGAATGTATTAACAGCAAATGAGGCTGGTGTTACATGGACGAAGCAGAAAAAATAAGACTAGTAAGCGATGATGCAGAATTTAGAAATTTCACTTCAACGATTTGTTACAAAAGGAGTTGAAGTACAAGCAAAATGCGGTTGATGTACAATGACTTGTGGTTAGAACCTAAGTTACAACTTCACCTTTTCAAGGGTTTTATTTTAACTTGAAATGATGAGAAACGGTGTATTGAGGACCCAACCCACTTCATGGACGCGAAACTAAGACTTAGTAATGCGATTGATTAAGATAGAAACTTCCTTCAATCGATTGTTACAACAGAGTTGAACGTAAAAGCCAAAATGAGGGGGAGTTGGTACATGACTTGTGGTTACGAACCTAGTTATCCATCACTTTCAAGGTGTTAACTTGAAGTGAATGAGAAAAAGGTATTGAGGGGACCCAACAACATAATGGGACGCGAAAACTAAGGATTAGTTAATGCGCTTGATTGAAGAATTGAAACTTCAATTCAATCGATTTGTTACAAAAAAGCGTTGAACAGTAGCAAGCAAATGAGGTTTAGTTAGTTTTTACAGGACTTGTGGTTAGACCTAAGTTATCCATTTCACTTGAAGGTTTTTTTTAACTGGGAGTGATGAGAAACACGTGTTATAAAGGACCGACACCTTCATGGGGACGCGAAACAAGGACTTAGTAATGCGAGCTGGTGAAAGCATTAGCAACCTCACTTCAATCGTTTGTACAAAAGAGTTGAGTTTATTAGAAATTGAGGTGGTGGCATGAATGTGGTTTAGTTAGAACCTACGTTTATCCATCAACATCAAGTTTAATTTGAAGTTGAGTGCTTAACGAACGACGTGTTTATTGAAGGACCAAAAACCAAACGTTCTAGAGGAAGACGAAAACCGAAGACTTAGTAATGGATTGACGAAGCATTTAGAAACTTCACTCAACGATTTGTTTAAAAGAGTGTAACTATGCAAGCAAATGAGGTTGAGTGTACCGACTGGGTTAGAACATAGTTATCCATTTCACATCGAAGGTTTGATTGAAGTGATGAGACGAAGTGTATTGAGGACCCCAACAACCATTCATGGACGCGAAACCAAGACTTGTAATGCACTTAATGAAGCCTTAGAAACTACTTCAATCGATTTTGTTCAAAAGAGTGGAACGTATGAAGCAAATGAGGTTGCGGTTACATGACGTGTTGGTTAGAACCTAAGTATCGTTTTCACATTCAAGGTGTTTTTTTAACTTGAAGTTGAAGTTATGGGTGCGGCCGTGTATTGAGGACCAAAACCTTTCAGGGACGCGAAACACTAAGGACTAGTTAATTTGCGATTCAGAAGCATTAGAAACTTCCCCAACAACCTCAATCGATTGTTACAAAAGAGTTGTTGAAGTATCAAGCAAAAGAGGTGAGTGTAATGACTGTGGCTAGAATCTACGTTATCAAGTTCCATTTAAAGGTTTTAACTTAAGTGATGAAACGACGGTTATTGAGGACCCAACAAACCTTCATGGGCGCGAAACTAAGACTTAGTTATGCGATTGATTTTTAAGCATTAGAAAAACCTCATCTCAATGTTTTACGAAAGAGTTGAACGGAACAAGGGCAAATATTGTTAGTGTACATGATGTGTTAGAAAATAAGTTATCCATTTCACCTTTCAACGGTTTTAATGAAGTGATGGGAACGACGGTATGTGAGGACCCAACAACCTTCATGGACGCGAAATAAGATTCGTAACGCGCTGAGAAGCATTAGAAAATCTCATTCAATCAATTTTTGTTCCAAAAAGCGTTGAAACGTATCAAGCAAATGAGGTTGAGTGTTGAAATGCTTTAGGGTAGAGAACCTAAGTTATCATTCACATTCAAGGTTTTAACTTGAAGTGATGAGAAACGACGTGTATTTATATTGAGGACCAACAACATTCATGGACGCGAAATAAGACTTATTAGATAACGCCGCTGTGTGATGAACCTTAGGAAAACATCACTTCAATCGATTTTTGTTCCAAAAAGGTGAACGTTTCCAGCCAAATAGCGCGTTTGAGTTTTACATGACTTTAGTTAGATAGAACCTAAGTATCCATTCACATACAAGGTTTTAACTGGGTGATGATAAACGAGTGTATGGAGGACCCAACAACATATGGACGCGAAACTAAGACTTAGTAATGCGATTGCCGAAGGCATTAGAAAATTCACTTCCAATCGATTTGTTACAAAAGAGTTGAAACGTTATCAAGCAAATGAGGTTGTGAAAGTTACATGCTTGGGGTAAAAAACCCCGTTATCATTTCACTTTCAAGGTTTAACTTGAAAGAACGAAGAAACGACGTGATTAAGGGACCCAACAACCTTTCATGGAACGCGACACGAAGGAATTTAGTTAATGCGCTTCTTGATGAAGCATTAGAAACGTCACTCCAATCGAATTTTGTCCAAAGAGTTTTTTTTTGGAAGTATCAAGCAATGGGTTGAGCGGTTGTAATGACTTGTGGTTAGAAAAAAGTTATCCCTTTCTTTTCAAGGTTGAAAGCTGGACAGTGATGAGAACGACGTGTATGAGGGACCCCCACCTAACAAACTTCAATGGACGCGAAAAACTAAGATTAGTAATCGTTTTTGAAGAAGCCATTAGAAACATCACTTCAATGATTTGTCCCAAAAGAGTTGAACGTATGACAGCAAAAAGCAATGAGGTGAGGGTTACATGACTTGTGGTAGAACCTAAGTATTCCTTTCACATTCAAGGTTTTAACTGAAAGTATGAGAACGGTGATTGAGCACCCCACACCTTCAGGAGACGCGAACCTAGAATTAGTTTACGCGATTTGATGAAAGCATTGAAACTTCACTTCAATCGATTTGTCAAACGAGTTGGGAACTACCAAGCAAATGAGGTTGAAAAAAGTGTTACCTGACTTGTGGTTAGAACCTAAGTTATCCATTTCACTTTCAAGGTTTTAACTTGAAGTGATGAGAACGACGTGTATTGAGAACCACAACAAACCTTCATGGACGCGAAACTCAGACTTAGTACGCGCTTGATGAAGCATTAGAACCCTCACTTCATCGATTGTTCCAAAAGAGTTGAACGTTATCAGCAATGGAGGTTGAGTGTTACATGACTTGTGGTTAGGACCCCAAGTATCCGTTCACCATTCAAGGTTTTAACTGAAGTGACAGTGAAGAGAACGACGTGTATGGAGGGACCCAACAACCTTCATGGAAGCGAAAAAACTAACGACTTAGTCTAGTGCGATTTTGATGAAGCATTAGAAAAAACTCACTCAATTCTATTTGTTCCCAAACAGTTGAAACGTATCAAGGCAAATGAGGGTGAGTGTTGTTACATGACTTGTGGTTAGACCTAAGTTATCCATTTCACTTTCAAGGTTTTTTAACTGAAAGTTTGATGAGAAACGACCGTGTCTATTGGAACCCAACAACCTCATGGACGCGACAACTAAGACTTAGTAATTGCGCTGGATGAAGCGGCATGGAAACCTCACTTCAAATTATTTGTTCCCAAGAAGAGTTGAACGATCAAGGCAAAGAGGTTTAGGTTTACATGGACTTGTGGTTAGAACCTAAGTTTATCCATTTCACTTCCAAGGGTTTTAACTGAGTGATGAGAACGACGTGTATTGATGACCACCAACCTTCATGGAGCGAAATACGACTTAGTTAATGCGATTGATTAAGCAAGAGAAATTCACTTCAGCGATTTGTTAACAAAGAGTTGAACGTATCAAGCAATGAGGTTGAGTTGTACATGACTGTGGGTCGATAATCTAAATTATCCATTCACTTTTGAATTGTTTTAATTGAAGCAGTGATGGAGAAACGAGGTATTGAGGCCAAACAAAACCCATGGACGAAAACTAAGACTTAGCGCTGCGAACCTCGGGACGAACGGACCGGGACGCCAAACAACGCGAATAATTGAAGGTTGAGGTTTTTACTTGACGTGATGAGGAACGACGTGTGTATTGAGGACCCAACAACTTAATGGACGGAAACTAAGACTTAGAATGCGCTTGATGCAGCAATGTTAGAATTCATTCACCGATTTGTTACACAAGAAGTTGTTAGTATCAAGCAAATGAGGTTTTGGTGTTGCCATGACTGTGGTTAGAACCTAGTTATCCATTTCACTTCAAGGTTGTAACTTGACGTGCTGAGAACGAAGTGTATGAGGGACCAAAAACCTGCTTGGACGCGAAAACTAAGACTTAGTAATGCGCTTGAGAAGAATTAGAAACTTCCTTCAATCGATGTTCTAAAACAGTCTAACGTTATCAAGCAAATAAGGTTGAGTGGTTACATGACTGTGGTTTAGAAAATAAGTTACCATTTCACATCAAGGGTTTTTAACTTGGAGTGAATGAGAAGACGTGTATTGAGGACCAACAACTTCTGGACGCGAAACTACGACTCTAGGTAAATGCGCTGAGAAGCATTAGCACCTTCACTTCAATCGATATGTTCCAAAAGTGTCGAAACGTATCAAGCAAAATGAGGTTGAGTGTTACATACTTGTGGTTAGACCTTAAGATATCCAGTTCACATTCAAGTTTTAACTTGAGTGATGAGAACTATGTGTATTGAGTACCCCAACCAACCTTCTTGGACGCGAAACTAAGAGTTTAGTAATGCGCTTGATGAAGCATTAGAAACTTCACTTCAAATCGATTTGTTCCAAAAGAGTGAACGTATCAAGTAAATGATGTTGAGTGTTACATGACTTGTGGTTAGAACCTAAGTTATCCATTTCACATTCAGGTTTTAACTTGACGTGATGAGAACGACGTGTATTGAGGACCCACACCTTCTTGGACGCGAACTAAGCATTATTAAGTGCGCTTGATTAAGCATTAGAAACTTCACTTCAATCGATTTGTTCCAAAAGAGTCGAACGTATCAAGCAAATGAGGTTGGAGTGTTACATGACTGGTGGTTAGAACCGAAGTTAATCCATTTCATATTCAAGGTTTTAAGTTGAAGTGATGAGAACGACGTGTATTGAGGACCCAACAACCTTCATGGACGGGAAACTAAGACTTAGTAATGCGGTTGATGAAGCATTAGAAATTTCACTTCAATCGATTTGTTCCAAAAGAGTTGAACGTATCAAGCAAATGACGTTGAGTGTTACATGACTTGAGGTTAGAACCTAAGTTATCCATTTCACATTCAAGGTTTAAGTTGAAGTGATGAGAACGACGGGTATTGAGGACCCAACACCTTCATGGACGGGAAACTAAGACTTAGTAATGCGCTTGTTGAAGCATTAGAAATTTCACTTCAATCGATTTGTTCCAAAAGAGTCGAACGTATCAAGCAAATGAGGTTGAGTGTTACATGACTTGTGGTTAGAACCTAAGTTATCCATTTCACATTCAAGGTTTTAACTTGAAGTGATGAGAACGACGTGTAGTGAGGACCTAACACCTTCATGGACGCGAAACTAAGACTTAGTAATGCGCTTGATGAAGCATTAGAAACTTCACTTCAATCGATTTGTTCCAGACAATTTGAACGTATCAAGCAAATGAGGTTGAGTGTTACATGACTTGTGGTTAGACCTTAAGTTATCCATTTCACATTTAAGGTTTTAACTTGAAGTGATGAGAACAACGTGTATTGAGGACCCAACAACCTTCTTGGACGCGAAACTAAGACTTAGTAATGCGCTTGATGAAGCATTCGAAACTTCACTTCAATCGATTTGTTACAAAAGAGTCGAACGTATCAAGCAAATGAGATTGAGTGTTACATGACTTGTGGTTAGATTATAAGTTATCCATTTCACTTTCAAGGTTTTAACTTTAAGTGATGAGACCGACGTTTATTGAGGACCCAACAACCTTCATGGACCCGAAACTAAGACTTAGTAATGCGCTTGATGAAGCATTAGAAACATCACTTCAATCGATTTGTTCCAAAAGAGTTAAACGTATCAAGCAAATGAGGTTGAGTGTTACATGACTTGTGGTTAGAACCTAAGTTATCCATTTGACATTCAAGGTTTTAACTTGAAGTTATGAGAACGACGTGTATTGAGCACCCAACAACCTTCATGGACGCGAAACTAAGACTTAGTAATGCGCTTGATGAACCATTAGAAACTTCACTTCAATCGATTTGTTCCAATAGTGTTGAACGTATCAAGCAAATGAGGTTGAGTGTTACATGACTTGTGGTTAGAACCTAAGTTATCCATTTCACATTCAAGGTTTTAACTTGAAGTGATGAGAACGACGTGTATTGAGGACCCAACAACCTTCATGGACGCGAAACTAAGACTTAGTAATGCGCTTGATGAAGCATTAGAAACTTCACTTCAATCGATTTGTTCCAAAAGAGTCGAACGTATCAAGCAAATGAGGTTGAGTGTTACATGACTTGTGGTTAGAACTAAGTTATACATTTCACATTCAAGGTTTTAACTTGAAGTGATGAGAACGACGTGTATTGAGGACCCAACAACCTTCCTTGGACGCGAAACTAAGACTTAGTAATGCGGTTTATGAAGCATTAGAAACTTCACTTCAATCGATTTGTTCCAAAAGAGTCGAACGTATCAAGCAAAAGAGGTTGTGTGTTACATGACTTGTGGTTAGAACCTAAGTTATCCATTTCACATTCAAGGTTTTAACTTGAAGTGATGAGAACGACGTGTATTGAGGACCCAACAACCTTCTTGGAAGCGAAACTAAGACTTAGTAATAAGCTTGATGAAGCATTAGAAACTTAACTTCAATCGATTTGTTCCAAAAGAGTCGAACGTATCAAGCAATTGAGGTTGTGTGTTACATGACTTGTGGTTAGAATCTAAGTTATACATTTCACATTCAAGGCTTTAACTTGAAGTGATGAGAACGACGTGTATTGAGGACCCAACAACCTTATTGGTCGCGAAACTAAGACTTAGTAATGCGCTTGATGAAGCATTAGAAACTTCACTTCAATTGATTTGTTCCAAAAGAGTCGAACGTATCAAGCAAATGAGGTTGAGTGTTATATGACTTGTGGTTAGAACCTAAGTTATCCATTTCACATTCAAGGTTTTATCTTGAAGTGATGCGAACGACGTGTATTGAGGACCCAACAACCTTCATGGACGCGAAACTAAGACTTAGTAATGCGCTTGATGAAGCATTAGAAACTTCACTTCAATCGATTTGTTCCGAAAGAGTCGAACGTATCAAGCAATTGCGGTTGTGTGTTACATGACTTGTGGTTAGAAACTAAGTTATCCATTTCACATTAAAGGTTTTAACTTGAAGTGATGAAAACGACGTGTATTGAGGACAAGACAACCTTCTTGGACGCGAAACTAAGACTTAGTAATGCGCTTGATGAAGCATTAGAAACTTCACTTCAATCGATTTGTTCCAAAAGAGTTGAACGTATCAAGCAAATGAGGTTGAGTGTTACATGACTTGTGGTTAGAAACTAAGTTATCCATTTCACATTCAAGGTTTTAACTTGAAGTGATGAGAACGACGTGTATTGAGGACCTAACAACCTTCATGGACGCGAAACTAAGACTTAGTAATGCGCTTGATGAAGCATTAGAAACTTCACTTCAATCGATTTGTTCCAAAAGAGTCGAACGTATCAAGCAAATGAGGTTGAGTGTTACATGACTTGTGCTTAGAACCTAAGTTATCCATTTCACATTCAAGGTTTTTTCTTGAAGTGATGAGAACGACGTGTATTGAGGACTCAACAACCTTCTTGGACGCGAAACTAAGACTTAGTAATTCGCTTGATGAAGCATTAGAAACTTCACTTCAATCGATTTGTTCCAAAAGAGTCGAACGTATCAAGCAAATGAGGTTGTGTGTTACATTACTTGTGGTTAGAATCTAAGTTATACATTTCACATTCAAGGTTTTATCTTGAAGTGATGAGAACGACGTGTATTGAGGACCCAACAACCTTCATGGACGGGAAACTAAGGCTTAGTAATGCGCTTGATGAAGCATTAGAAATTTCACTTCAATCGATTTGTTCCAAAAGAGTCTAACGTATCAAGCAAATGAGGTTGAGTGTTACATGACTTGTGGTTAGAACCTAAGTTATCCATTTCACATTCAAGGTTTTAACTTGAAGTGATGAAAACGACGTGTATTGAGGACCAGACAACCTTCTTGGACGCGAAACTAAGACTTAGTAATGCGCTTGATGAAGCATTAGAAACTTCACTTCAATCGATTTGTTCCAAAAGAGTCGAACGTATCAAGCAAATGAGGTTGACTGTTACATGACTTGTGCTTAGAACCTAAGTTATCCATTTCACATTCAAGGTTTTATCTTGAAGTGATGAGAACGACGTGTATTGAGGACCCAACAACCTTCATGGACGCGAAACTAAGACTTAGTAATGCGCTTGATGAAGCATTAGAAACTTCACTTCAATCGATTTGTTCCAAAAGTGTCGAACGTATCAAGCAAATGAGGTTGAGTGTTACATGACTTGTGGTTAGACCGTAAGTTATCCATTTCACATTCAAGGTTTTAACTTGAGGTGATGAGAACGATGTGTATTGAGGACCCAACAACCTTCTTGGACGCGAAACTAAGATTTAGTAATGCGCTTGATGAAGCATTAGAAACTTCACTTCAATAGATTTGTTCCAAAAGAGTTGAACGTATCAAGTAAATGAGGTTGAGTGTTACATGACTTGTGGTTAGAACTAAGTTATCCATTTCACATTCAAGGTTTACTTGAAGTGATGAGAACGACGTGTATTGAGGACCAGACAACCTTCTTGGACGCGAAACTAAGACTTAGTAATGCGCTTGATGAAGCATTAGAAACTTCACTTCAATCGATTTGTTCCAAAAGAGTCGAACGTATCAAGCAAATGAGGTTGACTGTTACATGACTTGTGCTTAGAACCTAAGTTATCCATTTCACATTCAAGGTTTTATCTTGAAGTGATGAGAACGACGTGTATTGAGGACCCAACAACCTTCATGGACGCGAAACTAAGACTTAGTAATGCGCTTGATGAAGCATTAGAAACTTCACTTCAATCGATTTGTTCCAAAAGTGTCGAACGTATCAAGCAAATGAGGTTGAGTGTTACATGACTTGTGGTTAGACCGTAAGTTATCCATTTCACATTCAAGGTTTAACTTGAAGTGATGAGAACGATGTGTATTGAGGACCCAACAACCTTCTTGGACGCGAAACTAAGATTTAGTAATGCGCTTGATGAAGCATTAGAAACTTCACTTCAATAGATTTGTTCCAAAAGAGTTGAACGTATCAAGTAAATGAGGTTGAGTGTTACATGACTTGTGGTTAGAAACTAAGTTATCCATTTCACATTCAAGGTTTTAACTTGAAGTGATGAAAACGACGTGTATTGAGGACCAGACAACCTTCTTGGACGCGAAACTAAGACTTAGTAATGCGCTTGATGAAGCATTAGAAACTTCACTTCAATCGATTTGTTCCAAAAGAGTCGAACGTATCAAGCAAATGAGGTTGACTGTTACATGACTTGTGCTTAGAACCTAAGTTATCCATTTCACATTCAAGGTTTTATCTTGAAGTGATGAGAACGACGTGTATTGAGGACCCAACAACCTTCATGGACGCAAAACTAAGACTTAGTAATGCGCTTGATGAAGCATTAGAACTTCACTTCAATCGATTTGTTCCAAAAGAGTCGAACGTATCAAGCAAATGAGGTTGAGTGTTACATGACTTGTGGTTAGAACCTAAGTTATCCATTTCACATTCAAGGTTTTAACTTGAAGTGATGAGAACGACGTGTATTGAGGACCCAACAACCTTCTTGGACGCGAAACTAAGACTTAGTAATGCGCTTGATGAAGCATTAGAAACTTCACTTCAATCGATTTGTTCCAAAAGAGTCGAACGTATCAAGCAAATGAGGTTGAGTGTTACATGACTTGTGCTTAGAACCTAAGTTATCCATTTCACATTCAAGGTTTTATCTTGAAGTGATGAGAACGACGTGTATTGAGGACCCAACAACCTTCATGGACGCGAAACTAAGGACTAGTAATGCGCTTGATGAAGCATTAGAAACTTCACTTCAATCGATTTGTTCCAAAAGAGTCGAACGTATCAAGCAAATGAGGTTGAGTGTTACATGACTGGTGGTTAGAACCTAAGTTATCCATTTCACATTCAAGGTTTTAACTTGAAGTGATGAGAACGACGTGTATTGAGGACCTAACAACCTTCATGGACGCGAAACTAAGACTTAGTAATGCGCTTGACGAAGCATTAGAAACTTCACTTCAATCGATTTGTTCCAAAAGAGTTGAACGTATCAAGCAAATGAGGTGAGTGTTACATGACTTGTTGTTAGACCTTAAGTTATCCATTTCACATTCAAGGTTTTAACTTGAAGTGATGAGAACGACGTGTATTGAGGACCCAACAACATTCATGGACGCGAAACTAAGACTTAGTAATGCGCTTGATGAAGCATTAGAAACTTCACTTCAATTGATTTATTCCAAAAGAGTTGAACGTATCATGCAAATGAGGTTGAGTGTTACATGACTTGTGGTAGAACCTAAGTTATCCATTTCACATTCAAGGTTTTAACTTGAAGTGATGAGAACGACGTGTATTGAGGACCCAACAACCTTCTTGGACGCGAAACTAAGACTTAGTAATGCGCTTGATGAAGCATTAGAAACTTCACTTCAATCGATTTGTTCCAAAAGAGTCGAACGTATCAAGCAAATGAGGTTGAGTGTTACATGACTTGTGGTTAGAACCTAAGTTATCCATTTCACATTCAAGGTTTTAACTTGAAGTGATGAGAACGACGTGTATTGAGGACCCAACAACCTTCATGGACGCGAAACTAAGACTTAGTAATGCGCTTGATGAAGCATTAGAAACTTCACTTTAATCTATTTGTTCCAAAAGAGTTGAAACGTATCAAGCAAATGAGGTTGAGTGTTACATGACTTGTGGTTAGAACCTAAGTTATCCATTTCACATTCAGGTTTTAACTTGAAGTGATGAGAACGACGTGTATTGAGGACTCAACAACCTTCATGGACGCGAAACTAAGACTTAGTAATGCGCTTGATGAAGCATTAGAAACTTCACTTCAATCGATTTGTTCCAAAAGAGTGAACGTATCAAGCAAATGAGGTTGAGTGTTACATGACTTGTGGTTAGAACCTAAGTTATCCATTTCACATTCAAGGTTTTAACTTGAAGTGATGAGAACGACGTGTATTGAGGACCCAACAACCTTCATGGACGCGAAACTAAGACTTAGTAATGCGCTTGATGAAGCATTAGAAACTTCACTTCAATCGATTTGTTCCAAAAAGTTGATCGTATCAAGCTTATGAGGTTGAGTGTTACATGACTTGTGGTTAGAAACTAAGTTATCCATTTCACATTCAAGGTTTTAACTTGAAGTGATGAGAACGACGTGTATTGAGGACCTAACAACCTTCATGGACGCGAAACTAAGACTTAGTAATGCGCTTGATGAAGCATTAGAAACTTTACTTCAATCGATTTGTTCCAAAAGAGTCGAACGTATCAAGCAAATGAGGTTGAGTGTTACATGACTTGTGGTTAGAATCTAAGTTATACATTTCACATTCAAGGTTTTATCTTGAAGTGATGAGAACGACGTGTATTGAGGACCCAACAACCTTCATGGACGCGAAACTAAGGCTTAGTAATGCGCTTGATGAAGCATTAGAAACTTCACTTCAATCGATTTGTTCCAAAAGAGTCTAACGTATCAAGCAAATGAGGTTGAGTGTTACATGACTTGTGGTTAGAACCTAAGTTATCCATTTCACATTCAAGGTTTTAACTTGAAGTGATGAGAACGACGTGTATTGAGGACCTAACAACCTTCATGGACGCGAAACTAAGACTTAGTAATGCGCTTGATGAAGCATTAGAAACTTCACTTCAATCGATTTGTTCCAAAAGAGTCGAACGTATCAAGCAAATGAGGTTGAGTGTTACATGACTTGTGGTTAGAACCTAAGTTATCCATTTCACATTCAAGGTTTTAACTTGAAGTGATGAGAACGACGTGTATTGAGGACCCAACAACATTCATGGACGCGAAACTAAGACTTAGTAATGCGCTTGATGAAGCATTAGAAACTTCACTTCAATCGATTTGTTCCAAAAGAGTTGAACGTATCAAGCAAATGAGGTTGAGTGTTACATGACTTGTGGTTAGACCTTAAGTTATCCATTTCACATTCAAGGTTTTAACTTGAAGTGATGAGAACGACGTGTATTGAGGACCAACAACCTTCATGGACGCGAAACTAAGACTTAGTAATGCGCTTGATGAAGCATTAGAAACTTCACTTCAATCGATTTGTTACAAAAGAGTCGAACGTATCAAGCAAATGAGGTTGAGTGTTACATGACTTGTGGTTAGAACATAAGTTATCCATTTCACTTTCAAGGTTTTAACTTTAAGTGATGAGACCGACGTGTATTGAGGACCCAACAACCTTCATGGACGCGAAACTAAGACTTAGTAATGCGCTTGATGAAGCATTAGAAACTTCACTTCAATCGATTTGTTCCAAAAGAGTCGAACGTATCAAGCAAATGAGGTTGAGTGTTACATGACTTGTGGTTAGAACCTAAGTTATCCATTTCACATTCAAGGTTTTAACTTGAAGTGATGAGAACGACGTGTATTGAGGACCCAACAACCTTCATGGACGCGAAACTAAGACTTAGTAATGCGCTTGATGAAGCATTAGAAACTTCACTTCAATCGATTTGTTCCAAAAGAGTTGAACGTATCAAGCAAATGAGTTTGAGTGTTACATGACTTGTGGTTGGAACCTAAGTTATCCATTTCACATTCAAGGTTTTAACTTGAAGTGATGAGAACGACGTGTATTGAGGACCCAACAACCTTCATGGACGCGAAACTAAGACTTAGTAATGCGCTTGATGAAGCATTAGAAACTTCACTTCAATCGATTTGTTCCAAAAGAGTTGAACGTATCAAGCAAATGAGGTTGAGTGTTACATGACTTGTGGTTAGAACCTAAGTTATCCATTTCACATTCAAGGTTTTAACTTGAAGTGATGAGAACGACGTGTATTGAGGACCCAACAACCTTCATGGACGCGAAACTAAGACTTAGTAATGCGCTTGATGAAGCATTAGAAACTTCACTTCAATCGATTTGTTCCAAAAGAGTTGAACGTATCAAGCAAATGAGGTTGAGTGTTACATGACTTATGGTTAGAACCTAAGTTATCCATTTCACTTTCAAGGATTTAACTTGAAGTGATGAGAACGACGTGTATTGAGGACCCAACAACCTTCATGGACGCGAAACTAAGACTTACTAATGCGATTGATTAAGCATTAGAAACTTCACTTCAATCGATTTGTTACATAAGAGTTGAACGTATCAAGCAAATGAGGTTGAGTCTTACATGACTTGTGGTTAGAACCTAAGTTATCCATTTCACTTTCAAGGTTTTAACTTGAAGTGATGAGAACAACGTGTATTGATGACCCAACAACCGTCATGGACGCGAAACTAAGACTTAGTAATGCGATTGATTAAGCATTAGAAACTTCACTTCAATCGATTTGTTACAAAAGAGTTGAACGTATCAAGCAAATGAGGTTGAGTGTTACATGACTTGTGGTTAGAACCTAAATTATCCATTTCACTTTTACTGTTTTAACTTGAAGTGATGAGAATGACGTGTATTGAGGACCCAACAACCTTCATGGACGCAAAACTAAGACTTAGTAATGCGCTTGATGAAGCATTAGAAACTTCACTTCAATCGATTTGTTACAAAAGAGTTGTACGTATCAAGCAAATGAGGTTGAGTGTTACATGACTTGTGGTTAGAACCTAAGTTATCCATTTCACTTTCAAGGTTTTAACTTGAAGTGATGAGAACGACGTGTATTGAGGACCCAACAACCTTCATGGACGCGAAACTAAGACTTAGTTATGCGATTGATGAAGCATTAGAAACTTCACTTCAATCGATTTGTTACAAAAGAGTTGAACGTATCAAGCAAAGAGGTTGAGTGTTACATGACTTGTGGTTAGAACCTACGTTATCCATTTCACTTTCAAGGTTTTAACTTGAAGTGATGAGAACGACGTGTATTGAGGACCCAAAAACTTTCATGGATGGGACACTAAAACTAAGTAATGCGCTTGATGGAGCATTAGAAACCTCACTTCAATCGATTTGTTCCCAAAGAGTTGAACGTATCAAGCAAATGAGGGTGAGTTGTCACGACCCTAATACTGTACCCAATATCCGTACCATATATATATATATATTTTTTTTTACCTAAGTTCTTTAATTAAACTCTTGGCGGAACCTAAACCGAAATCGAACCAGAATCGAATTCGGAATTTAAATCTAAGTTTAAAACCACTTACAAACCATTAATAATTAAATAAAACTGTTAAAACATTTATAAAAATCAATTAAAACAATATTTAAAATGAGTGGAGGGCAGAATTGGAATTCTGCCCTCGAAAAGGAGCAGCGACTGGTCGCTGCTAATTGCAGCGCCCAGTCGCCGCATGCGCTGCATTGTGCAGCGCTCGATCGCTGTACAATGCAGCGACTAGAACCCACTTGCTCTCTGGGATTTCCAGAGAGCAAACACTTCAAACTTTCGGCTCTCTGGAATCCAATTCCAGAGAGCAAATTCTTCTTTCTCCTTCACATTCTAAAAACACTAAACATACGATTCAGACGTACCTCAATACGTGACAAAACTTCCTAGAAACAAATGGCGTAGATAGCTCTAAAAATCGAGCTTATCCGTATCAAACCTACAACATTTCCAAAACATTTCTATAACGTTTAAATACTGTTTTAAACCAGAATATTTTCTATAAACAGTTTACCCAAAACATTCAAATGTAAACCTATCAACTACTAGAACCAAACATCCTATAACGTCTACACAATTATCTAGCCAAAACATCCCAAAGTCTATACATACTATCCCCACGGGTCAGGTGAGCCTCGACTGCGCCAGCACACCACCGCAGCCATCCTCCGTCAACTGAATCATGCTTCAGGTAGAGGGACATCGTCCTCACCTGGTACCTCGAAGTCTATGTCACCTACACCATACAACACACTATGAGATAAAATCCCAGTAAGCTCTACGTAAATGCGATGCATGCTGTGCTATGAGTTCATTAAACCATGCTTTATTTTTTTTTATCATACTATGTCATGCACTATAGGTGTCACCGAGATCCTATACCTTCTAACCAGAGAGAGCTCATCCAGCGGGCGGACTACTCTTTCCAGCTAGAAGAGGGGGGTACACGCTTACTACGCGTACAGCCGTGCCTGAGCCCCACCTCGCGTGACCTGTAAACTGTATGCCCGAAGGCCTGTATGCCCGAAGGCCTGTATGCCTTTCAGCCAATGTTATGCTTTACGTTATCTTTAAAACTCTGTGCGGAAGTTCATTTTCATGCTTTTCTTTAAAACAAGTGATGCGTGAACAGTTCAATATTTTAAAGTAAACAAACAATAACATGTACCATCAAGACTGTAAAGCATAAACTATAAACTCCTATAACCTAACTACCCAAACCAAGTACAATTTAGACTAACGCATCTCCAAAACTCCTCGAGACGACATTCGACGTACGGTGTAGGCCAATCGGGCAAAGAAGAATCACAAGAACTTACCTCGTGCACGCTGCAATCCAAGCTTCGTCCACGAGCGCTGTTTACCTAAGCAATTTACAAGGATTGACGTTAAAACAAGTTTAAGTTAATAAACTTCCAAATTGTCAAAACCTTACCTAAAGGGCTTTCTAAAGTTCTAATCCATTTTATTGTAACAACCCGGCCCCCGTAACCCGAGGGTTTACACCGAGCTGTGCGGTACCATCCCCGCCACGTGGCTTCCTTTTCTGTTCGCCACGTGTACTCACAGAACTTTCCCCTCCCTGTAGGTTATTTTTGCCTTCCTCCCCACTCGAACCAAAGACCTCAGGGTTAAGTACCTGGGCTACAAGTGAGGAGTACCACTTGAGCTTAGCGAACAGAAAAGGAAGCCACGTGGTGGGGATGGTACCGCACAGCTCGGTGTAAACCCTCGGGTTACGGGGGCCGGGTTTTTACATGAGTGTTACATGACTTGTGGTTAGAACCTCAGTTATCCATTTCACATTGAAGGTTTTAACTTGAAGTGATGAAAACGACGTGTATTGAGGACCCAACAACCTTCATGGACGCGAAACCAAGACTTAGTAATGCGCTTGATGAAGCATTAGAAACCTCACTTCAATCGATTTGTTCCAAAAGAGTTGAAAGTATGAAGCAAATGAGGTTGAGTGTTACATGACTTGTGGTTAGAACCTAAGTTATCCGTTTCACATTCAAGGTTTTAACTTGAAGTGATGAGAACGACGTGTATTGAGGACCCAACAACCTTCATGGACGCAAAACTAAGACTTAGTAATGCGATTGATGAAGCATCAGAAACCTCACTTCAATCTATTTGTTCCAAAAGAGTTGAACGTATCAAGCAAATGAGGTTGAGTGTTACATGACTTATGGTTAGAACCTAAGTTATCCATTTCACATTCAAGGTTTTCACTTGAAGTGATGAGAACGACGTGTATTGAGGACCCAACAACCTTCATGGACGCGAAACTAAGACTTAGTAATGCGCTTGATGAAGCATTAGAAACTTCACTTCAATCGATTTGTTCCAAAATAGTTTAACGTATCAAGCAAATGAGGTTGAGTGTTACATGACTTGTGATTAGACCCTAAGTTATCCATTTCACATTCAAGGTTTTAACTTGAAGTGATGAGAACGACGTGTATTGAGGGACCCAACAACCTTCATGGACGCGACACTAAGACTTAGTAATGCGCTTGATGAAGCATTAGAAACTTCACTTCAATCGATTTGTTCCAAAAGAGTTGAACGTATCAAGTAAATGAGGTTGAGTGTTACATGACTTGTGGTTAGAACCTAAGTTATCCATTTCACTTTCAAGGTTTTAACTTGAAGTGATGAAAACGATGTGTATTGAGAACCCAACAACCTTCATGGACGCGAAACTAAGAATTAGTAATGCGCTTGATGAAGCATTAGAAACCTCACTTCAATCGATTTGTTCCAAAAGAGTTGAACGTATCAAGCAAATGAGGTTGAGTGTTACATGACTTGTGGTTAGACCCTAAGTTATCCATTTCACATTCAAGGTTTTAACTTGAAGTGATGAGAACGACGTGTATTGAGGACCCAACAACCTTCATGGACGCGAAACTAAGACTTAGTAATGCGATTGATGAAGTATTAGAAACTTCACTTCAATCGATTTGTTACAAAAGAGTTGAACGTATCAAGCAAAGAGGTTGAGTGTTACATGACTTGTGGTTAGAACCTACGTTATCCATTTCACTTTCAAGATTTTAACTTGAAGTGATTAGAACGACGTGTATTAAGGACCCAAAAACCTTCATGGACGCGACACTAAGACTTAGTAATGCGCTTGATGAAGCATTAGAAACCTCACTTCAATCGATTTGTTCCAAAAGAGTTGAACGTATCAAGCAAATGAGGATGAGTGTTACATGACTTGTGGTTAGAACCTAAGTTATCCATTTCACATTGAAGGTTTTAACTTGAAGTGATGAGAACGACGTGTATTGAGGACCCAACAACATTCATGGACGCGAAACCAAGACTTAGTAATGCGCTTGATGAAGCATTAGAAACCTCACTTCAATCGATTTGTTCCAAAAGAGTTGAACGTATGAAGCAAATGAGGTTGAGTGTTACATGACTTGTGGTTAGAACCTAAGTTATCCGTTTCACATTCAAGGTTTTAACTTGAAGTGATGAGAACGACGTGTATTGAGGACCCAACAACCTTCATGGACGCGAAACTAAGACTTAGTAATGCGATTGATAAAGCATTAGAAACCTCACTTCAATCTATTTGTTCCAAAAGAGTTGAACGTATCAAGCAAATGAGGTTGAGTGTTACATGACTTGTGATTAGAACCTAAGTTATCCATTTCACATTCAAGGTTTTCACTTGAAGTGATGAGAACGACGTGTATTGAGGACCCAACAACCTACATGGACGCGAAACTAAGACTTAGTAATGCGCTTGATGAAGCATTAGAAACTTCACTTCAATCGATTTGTTCCAAAAGAGTTGAACGTATCAAGCAAATGAGGTTGAGTGTTACATGACTTGTGGTTAGACCCTAAGTTATCCATTTCACATTCAAGGTTTTAACTTGAAGTGATGAGAACGAGTGTATTGAGGACCCAACAACCATCATGGACGCGACACTAAGACTTAGTAATGCGCTTGATGAAGCATTAGAAACTTCACTTCAATCGATTTGTTCCAAAAGAGTTGAACGTATCAAGCAAATGAGGTTGAGTGTTACATGACTTGTGGTTAGAACCTAAGTTATCCATTTCACTTTCAAGGTTTTAACTTGAAGTGATGAGAACGACGTGTATTGAGAACCCAACAACCTTCATGGACGCAAAACTATGAATTAGTAATTCGCTTGATGAAGCATTAGAAACCTCACTTCAATCGATTTGTTCCAAAAGAGTTGAACATATCAAGCAAATGAGGTTGAGTGTTACATGACTTGTGGTTAGACCCTAAGTTATCCATTTCACATTCAAGGTTTTAACTTGAAGTGATGAGAGTGACGTGTATTGAGGACCCAACAACCTTCATGGATGAGAAACTAAGGCATAGTAATGCGCTTGATGAATCATTAGAAACTTCACTTCAATCGATTTGTTACAAAAGAGTTGAACGTATCATGCAAATGAGGTTTAGTGTTACATGACTTGTGGTTAGAACCTAAGTTATCCATTTCACTTTCAACGTTTTAACTTGAAGTGATAAGAACGACGTGTATTGAGAACTCAACAACCTTCATGGACGCGAAACTAAGACTTAGTAATGCGCTTGATGAAGCATTAGAAATCTCACTTCAATCGATTTGTTCCAAAAGAGTTGAACGTATCAAGCAAATGAGGTTGAGTGTTACATGACTTGTGGTTAGAACCTAAGTTATCCTTTTCACATTCAAGGTTTTAACTTGAAGTGATGAGAACGACGTGTATCGAGGACCCAACAACCTTCATGGACTCGAAATTAAGACTTAGTAATGCGCTTGATGAAGCATTAGAAACTTCACTTCAATCGATTTGTTACACAAGAGTTGAACGTATCAAGCAAATAAGGTTGAGTGTTACATGACTTGTGTTTAGAACCTAAGTTATCCTTTTCACATTCAAGGTTTTAACTTGAAGTGATGAGAACGACGTGTATTGAGGACCCAACAACCTTCATGGACTCGAAATTAAGACTTAGTAATGCGATTAATGAACCATTAGAAACTTCACTTCAATTGATTTGTTACACAAGAGTTGAACGTACAAGCAAATGAGGTTGAGTGTTACATGACTTGTGGTTAGAACCTAAGTTATTCATTTCACTTTCAAGGTTTTAACTTGAAGTGATGAGAACGACGTGTATTGAGGACCTAATAACCTTCATGGACGCGAAACTAAGACTTAGTAATGCGCTTGATGAAGCATTAGAAACCTCACTTCAATCGAATTGTTCCAAAATAGTTGAATGTATCAAGCAAATGAGGTTGAGTGTTACATGACTTGTGATTAGAACCTAAGTTATCCATTTCACATTCAAGGTTTTAACTTGAAGTGATGAGAACGACGTGTATTGAGGACCCAACAACCTACATGGACGCGAAACTAAGACTTAGTAATGCGCTTGATGAAGCATTAGAAACTTCACTTCAATCGATTTGTTCCAAAAGAGTTGAACGTATCAAGCAAATGAGGTTGAGTGTTACATGACTTGTGGTTAGACCCTAAGTTATCCATTTCACATTCAAGGTTTTAACTTGAAGTGATGAGAACGACGTGTATTGAGGACCAACCAACCATCATGGACGCGACACTAAGACTTAGTAATGCGCTTGATGAAGCATTAGAAACTTCACTTCAATCGATTTGTTCCAAAAGAGTTGAACGTATCAAGCAAATGAGGTTGAGTGTTACATGACTTGTGGTTAGAACCTAAGTTATCCATTTCACTTTCAAGGTTTTAACTTGAAGTGATGAGAACGACGTGTATTGAGAACCCAACAACCTTCATGGACGCAAAACTATGAATTAGTAATTCGCTTGATGAAGCATTAGAAACCTCACTTCAATCGATTTGTTCCAAAAGAGTTGAACATATCAAGCAAATGAGGTTGAGTGTTACATGACTTGTGGTTAGACCCTAAGTTATCCATTTCACATTCAAGGTTTTAACTTGAAGTGATGAGAGTGACGTGTATTGAGGACCCAACAACCTTCATGGATGCGAAACTAAGGCATAGTAATGCGCTTGATGAATCATTAGAAACTTCACTTCAATCGATTTGTTACAAAAGAGTTGAACGTATCATGCAAATGAGGTTTAGTGTTACATGACTTGTGGTTAGAACCTAAGTTATCCATTTCACTTTCAAGGTTTTAACTTGAAGTGATAAGAACGACGTGTATTGAGAACTCAACAACCTTCATGGACGCGAAACTAAGACTTAGTAATGCGCTTGATGAAGCATTAGAAATCTCACTTCAATCGATTTGTTCCAAAAGAGTTGAACGTATCAAGCAAATGAGGTTGAGTGTTACATGACTTGTGGTTAGAACCTAAGTTATCCATTTCACATTCAAGGTTTTAACTTGAAGTGATGAGAACGACGTGTATTGAGGACCCAACAACCTTCATGGACGCGAAACTAAGACTTAGTAATGCGCTTGATGAAGCATTAGAAACTTCACTTCAATCGATTTGTTCCAAAAGAGTTGAACGTATCAAGCAAATGAGGTTGAGTGTTACATGACTTGTGGTTAGAACCTAAGTTATCCTTTTCACATTCAAGGTTTTAACTTGAAGTGATGAGAACGACGTGTATTGAGGACCCAACAACCTTCATGGACTCGAAATTAAGACTTAGTAATGCGCTTGATGAAGCATTAGAAACTTCACTTCAATCGATTTGTTACACAAGAGTTGAACGTATCAAGCAAATGAGGTTGAGTGTTACATGACTTGTGGTTAGAACCGAAGTTATCCATTTCACATTCAAGGTTTTAACTTGAAGTGATGAGAACGACGTGTATTGAGGACCCAACAACCATCATGGACGCGACACTAAGACTTAGTAATGCGCTTGATGAAGCATTAGAAACCTCACTTCAATCGAATTGTTCCAAAATAGTTGAACGTATCAAGCAAATGAGGTTGAGTGTTACATGACTTATGGTTAGAACCTAAGTTATCCATTTCACATTCAAGGTTTTAACTTGAAGTGATAAGAACGACGTGTATTGAGGAACCAACAACCTTCATGGACGCGAAACTAAGACTTAGTAATGCGCTTGAATGAAGCATTAGAAACTCACTTCAATCGATTTGTTCCAAAAGAGTTGAACGTATCAAGCAAATGAGGTTGAGTGTTACATGACTTGTGGTTAGAACCTAAGTTATCCATTTTACATTGAAGGTTTTAACTTGAAGTGATGAGAACGACGTGTATTGAGAACCCAATAACCTTCATGGACGCGAAACTAAGACTTAGTAATGCGCTTGATGAAGCATTGGAAACTTCACTTCAATCGATTTGTTCCAAAAGAGTTAAACGTATCAAGCAAATGAGGTTGAGTGTTACATTACTTGTGGTTAGTGATGCAAACCTCGAATCGAAAGGACCCGGGACCCGACAACAACGCGGAATAATTGAAAGGAACGCCTTTTGATTCAAGAACAAAGTAAGGAACTAAGACCCCAATCGAAGAATTCGATGGAACCCTAGTTATCAAAACAGGAGCTTGACCCGAGCCACACCTGTTGGCTGAACCAAAGCTATCAAAACAGGAGCTTGACCCAGACCAAACTCGTTGGTAAGAACCAAAGCTATCAAGCGAGATTCTTCAAGCGTGACTTGAAGTAGATCGTTGTTTTTCGCAAAGAACTAAAGAGAATTCCTCTCGAAAAAACTCCCAATTTTTAATTCAAACTTGTTCTCCTAAATCAAAATTATTTTGCCATTAAATAGGCTACACATGAAAATTAAATTAAATAATAAAAAAAACGAAAATAAAAATAAAATAACTAATAAAATCGTGAGATAATTATCCGTTGCATGATAAGATATCATCTCACGTTTAAACTACGTTTGAATATGATTTGAATTGATTTAAGTAGATTCTGTTGGATAAAATCTCTTATACGTGATTTGTTTGGATTTGCATGTGCTTCTCATGTGACTTTTTAATTCTTGCACGTGCATGTGCATGGCACATGTAAATCTTCATGCATCTTTGGCCTCCCTTGCTTCAACTTGATTTTGATTATCTTCAATCCTCGACACATTCAATAGTTTTAAATCAAGTTGTCGCGGCTCCTCTCTCCCTTGGATCTCTAAAATTAATCCTTGCAAGGCCTCACGCATCTTCTTAGCTTTGGACCGTGTCATTGGGCTGCCAATGTCCTCAATTGGATCGTTGCTCTTGGGCTTGGGCTTTGTCGCTGCTTGGATCACATCATTCCCTCCTTCTTCGAAAAGATTCGTCCTCGAATCTCCTGCATCATATAAAGATAAGTCACTAACATTAAAAGATGCACTAACATTACCATATTCGCTAGGTAAGTCGATCTTGTAGGCATTGTCGTTTATGCGTTCAAGGACTTGAAATGGTCCATCACCTCGTGGATGCAACTTTCTTTTTCGTTGATTTGGAAACCTCTCTTTTCGAAGATGTAGCCAAACCCAATCTCCGGGTTCAAATATAATCTTTTTACGGCTTTTGTTTGCTTGACGTGCATAATGCTCATTTCTCTCTCGAATGTTCTCTTGTACTTTCAAATGTAAGTCCCTAACAAATTTAGCTTTTTTCTCTCCATCAAAATTAACAAACTCGTTAGTTGGTAGAGATAAAATATCAAGAGGAGATAAAGGATTAAATCCATAAACAATTTCAAATGGTGAATATGAAGTAGTAGAATGAACAACTCTATTATAAGCAAATTCAACATGAGGTAAACATTTTTCCCATTGTTTTAAATTTTTAAAATAATCGCTCTTAACAACGTAGAAAGTGTTCTATTTACCACTTCTGTTTGTCCATCCGTTTGGGGGTGTGCCACGGTTGAGAATAAAAGTTTTGTTCCTAGCTTACTCCACAAAGTTCTCCAAAAGTGACTTAGGAACTTTACATCTCTATCACTCACAATGGTTTTAGGAATTCCGTGTAAACGCACAACTTCTTTGAAGAATAAGTCCGCCACATGAGTAGCGTCGTTTGTCTTTGAGCATGCTATAAAGTGAGCCATCTTACTAAACCTATCCACTACCACAAATATGCTATCTTTCCCTCCTTGTGTCCTCGGCAAACCAATCACTAAATCCATCTATATGTCCACCCAAGGTTGGTTAGGAATAGGTAGAGGAGTGTACTTTCCATAAGGTTTAATCTTTGATTTGGCCTTCCTACACTCAATGCACTTATCACAAATGGCTTGAACATGATGCCTCATTTTCGGCCAATAAAAATGTTCACAAAGCACACTCAATGTTTTAGTAACTCCAAAGTGTCCCATTAACCCTCCTCCATGAGTCTCTCTAACAAGTAACTCTCTTAAAGAACATTTAGGGATACAAAGTTTATCCTTTTTAAGTAAAAATCCATCATGTTTATAATAATCATTACACGCATGTTTCTCACATTCTTTCCAAACAAGATCAAAATCTGAGTCCGATTCATATAAGTTCTTTATTAAATCAAATCCTAACAACTTAGATTGTAAAGTAGTTATAAGCACGCACCTTCTTGACAATGCATCGGCAACCACATTCTCTTTACCTTTTTTATAATGAATAACATAAGGAAAGGTCTCTATGAACTCCATCCACTTTGCATGTCTCTTGTGCAACTTTCCTTGTGTCTTTAAGTGTTTTAGGCTTTCATGGTCAGAATGGATGATGAACTCCTTGGGCCACAAGTAGTGTTGCCACGTTTGTAATGTTCTCACCAAGGCATACAACTCCTTGTCGTATGTTGGATAGTTTAAGACTGCGCCACTAAGCTTTTCACTAAAGTAAGCAATCGGTTTCATATCCTACATCAAAACACCACCAATTCCTTTTCCCGACGCATCACATTCAATCTCAAATGTTTTATCAAAATTTGGCAAAACTAACAATAGTGAATTAGTTAACTTTTCTTTTAGAAGATTAAAAGATTCATCATGTAACTCAGTCCACTTAAAATCCACATTCTTTTTAACCAAATCATTCAATGGTGCTGCAATAGTACTAAAATCTCTAACGAATCTTTGGTAAAAGCTAGCTAAGCCATGAAAACTACGTACCTCGTTAGCATTCTTAGGTGTCGGCCACTCCTTGATTGCCTTGACCTTTTCTTCGTCCACCAAAACTCCACTCGAGCTCACTACAAAACCAAGAAACACTACCGATTCCATGCAAAAAATGCACTTTTTGAGGTTAGCATATAATTGGTTTATTCGCAAAACATTAAAAATAGATTTTAAATGTTTCACATGTTGTTCTAATGTTTTGCTATAAACTAATATATCATCAAAATAAACCACGACAAATTTTCCAATAAACGATCGTAATACGTGATTCATTAACCTCATAAATGTGCTAGGTGCATTAGATAATCCAAAAGGCATGACTAACCACTCATAAAGTCCAAATTTTGTTTTGAAAGCAGTTTTCCACTCGTCTCCCTTTTTCATACGAATTTGATAATATCCATTCTTTAAATCAATTTTTGAGAATAAACAAGCACCATATAATTCATCAAGCATGTCATCTAACCTTGGTATAGGATGTCGATACTTTACCGTTATTTTATTGATTGCTCGACAATCCACACACATCCTCCATGATCCGTCCTTCTTTGGCACCAATATCACGGGTACCGAGCATGGGCTTAAGCTTTCTTTCACTAGACCCTTGTCCATTAACTCGTCCACTTGTCTTTGAATTTCCTTTGTTTCCTCTGGATTTGCTCGATAGGCCGGTCGGTTTGGAATTGTCGCACCCGGGATGAAATCAATTTGATGCTCAATTCCTCTAAGTGGTGGTACTCCTTTCGGTAACTCCTCTGGGAATACATCCTTAAACTCCTGCAAAAGAGAAATCACAGCACTTGGAAGAAAATTTGGTAAGTCATTAGATGATAAATAAACATCTTTATATAAAAGCAAAATCATCTCACGCTTATCCTCATTTTTGTTCATCAACACGATTTGTTTCTCACTTGACTTTTTTTCACTCTCTCCCTCGGCTTTTATCTCTTTTCCCTCGATCTTTCTCTCTTCCTCCCTCGATTTTTCATCCCTCTTTGTACTATTTTCAACTATTTTTCTTTCTCCACTTTCTTTTTCTATTTTGGCCTCTTTTTCAACTAATTTTTTTTCACCACTTTCTTTTTCTTTTTCAATCCTAATCTTTTGGAATTCTTTTGCAATCCTCTCTTGGTCTACAATTGCCTCCCATGGCTTTAATGGTGTAAGGATAATGGTTTTTCTATTGTAAACCAACGAATACTCATTCTTGTAACCATTATGCTTGACGTTTCAGTCAAATTGCCAAGGTCTCCCCAAAAGTATGTGGGTAGCTTGCATCGGAACTACATCACATAAAACTTTATCTTGGTATCTACCAATTGATAAAGGAACTTCCACCTGTTTAGTCACCTTGATTTCTCCACAATCGCTTAACCATTGCAACTTGTATGGTTTTGGATGTTGCTCGGTTTTCAAGTTCAACTTTTGGACTAGTAATGTGCTTGCTACATTGGTGCAACTCCCACTATCAATGATTAAACTACAAACTTTGTTGTGCACATGACATCTTGTATGGAATATATGCTCACGTTGTACTTTGTCTCCATCTTCCTTAGTTTTCGTATTCAATACTCGCCTTGTGACTAAAAGATCTTCTTTTACTGGTTCCTTTACCTCAACGTCACTACAATCTTCAAGTGGTGGCATCTCACCATCACTCAAACTCACACTCTCCACATCGCCATTGTCCCTTAAAATCATAGCTCTTTTATTTGGACAATTTGAAGCTATGTGTCCGAACCCTTGTCATCGAAAGCACTTGATCTCTCTGGTGCTAATTGGATTTGAAGTCTCAACCTTAGCTTTTTGTGGTAACACTTGATTGTTGGACACGGTTTTTCCCTTAGTCTTTAGTTGCCGCTCAATTTTGATTGATTTGTGAAGCAATTCTTCTAAGTTCACATAATGTTGTAGCTCTACGACTTCCGCAATCTCTCTATTTAGTCCTCCAACAAATCTAGCCATTGTTTCTTCGTCGTCTTCCTCCACATTAACCATTTTCATGGCTATTTTCATCTCTTTATAATAATCTTCCACGCTTTTATAACCTTGAGTTAAATTTTGGAGTTTTCGACACAAATCTCTATAATACTGTGATGGAACAAATCTTTTTCGCATGAGTGCCTTCATGTCCTTCCATGTTTGAACTTGTGACTCACCATACCTTCTTCGGTACTTTACTAGTTCATCCCACCAATTGTTAGCGTAGTTCGTGAACTTCATTGTCACTAATTTAAGTTTTTTCTCATCCGTGTAGTTTTGGTATTCAAACAATAGGTCCACCTTTCTTTCCCATTCCAAATACACCTCGGGATCACTTTTTCCTTGGAAAGAAGGGATATTTACCTTGATGTTACTTAGATCACCATCTCCTTGGTACGACCTATCATTTCTTTCCCTTTGATAATATCCATTAATCTCTTCGAATTCTCCATCAAAATCCTTCTTTTGTCGTGCATGACTAGGGGTCGAAGTTTCCAATCGTTCCATTCTCCGATTTAGAGCCGTGTATTGATCTTCTATGGCTCTCATGAACAATTTTAAATCAACGTCGTCATGTTCTCCACTCATGATATTCTTTTTCGACCACAATAAGAAAACAAAAGAAAATTGTTAGAAGTAAAAAAATAATCAAGTAATGGACCTTACCTCTCCCTCACGTGTTTGCTCTCGATAGATGTCACTCCACTCGTGTTTCACTCAAAAAAATTAAGGCTTTTTCTTTAATAGTCTCACCCTCTTGCCTTTTACCTCTAGATCTCCCTTTTAGTTCTTTACGTAAGAACTTGATCGATGATAAATATTCAACAAGCTAAACTAAAAAAAAATCAAACTTTAAAGCTTAAAAAGTTCAAACTTGTAAGAATGGCTAAATCAAGGGTATAAGTGAAATAAGACAAAAGTTTGGATGATGACAATATTTCAAATGAAGATTCAACAATTTGAACCTTCAAAAAATAAATTTGGATAAAGACAATATTTCGAATGAAGATTCAATAATTTGAATTTTCAAAGAACAATTATCTACGAATTTTTGAATTTAAAAGGCTAGAAATTTTAAAATCTCTAGAACAAAATTTCGATTTTTTTTTTTGACTTCTCACAACTCTCTTTTTTTTTTTTTACTTTTGAAAAACTCTTTTTTTTTTACTTTTGACAACTCTTTTTTTTTTACTTCTCACAACTCTTTTTTTTTTTAACTTTTGACAACTCTTTTTTTTTTTTGTACTCTTCGAATTTCAAGAGGAGAAATTCACAAGAAGAAAAAAATTGATGATAAAAATCGAGACTTGATAATAAGGATGAAAAAAAAATGAATTTTTTTTTTTTTAGCTTTTTTGAGTACTAGGACGAATAGAATAAGATGAAGAAAATAATAATAACAAAAAATTAAAGATAGCTTCTTGAATTAAGGAACCGAAGCTCTGATACCAACTGATGCGAACCTCGGATCGAAAGGACCCGGGACCCGACAACAACGCGGAATAGTTGAAAGGAACGCCTTTTTGATTCAAGAACAAAGTAAGAAACTAAGACCCCAATCGAAGAATTCGATGGAACCCTAGTTATCAAAACAGGAGCTTGACCCGAGCCACACCTGTTGGCTGAACCAAAGCTATCAAAACAGGAGCTTGACCCAGACCAAACTCGTTGGTAAGAACCAAAGCTATCAAGCGAGATTCTTCAAGCGTGACTTGAAGAAGATCGTTGTTCTTCGCAAAGAACTAAAGAGAAATTCTCTCTAAAAAAAACACTCAATTTTTCATTCAAACTTGTTCTCCTAAATCAAAAGTGTTTTGCCATTAAATAGGCTACACATGAAAGTTAAATTAAATAATAAAAAAAAACGAAAATAAAAATAAAATAACTAATAAAATCGTGAGATAATGATCCTTTGCATGATAAGATATCATCTCACGTTTAAACTACGTTTGAATATGATTTGAATTGATTTAAGTAGATTCTGTTGGATAAAATCTCTTATACGTGATTTGTTTGGATTTGCATGTGCTTCTCATGTGACTTTTTAATTCTTGCACGTGCATGTGCATGGCACATGTAAATCTTCATGCATCTTTGGCCTCCCTTGCTTCAACTTGATTTTGATTATCTTCAATCCTCGACACATTCAATAGTTTTAAATCAAGTTGTCGCGGCTCCTCTCTCCCTTGGATCTCTAAAATTAATCCTTGCAAGGCCTCACGCATCTTCTTAGCTTTGGACCGTGTCATTGGGCCGCCAATGTCCTCAATTGGATCGTTGCTCTTGGGCTTGGGCTTTGTCGCTGCTTGGATCACATCACTTAGTAATGCGATTGAGGAATCATTAGAAACTTCACTTCAATCGATTTGTTACAAAAGAGTTGAACGTATCAAGCAAATGAGGTTGAGTGTACATGACTTGTGGTTAGAACCTAAGTTATCCATTTCACTTTCAAGGTTTTAACTTGTAGTGATGAGAACGACGTGTATTGAGGACCCAACAACCTTCATGGACGCGAAACTAAGACTTAGTAATGCGCTTGATGAAGCATTAGAAACCTCACTTCAGTCGATTTGTTCCAAAAGAGTTGAACGTATCAAGCAAATGAGGTTGAGTGTTACATGACTTGTGGTTAGAACCTAAGTTATCCATTTCACATTCAAGGTTTTAACTTGAAGTGATAAGAACGACGTGTATTGAGGAACCAACAACCTTCATGGACGCAAAACAAAGACTTAGTAATGCGATTGATGAAGCATTAGAAACTTCACTTCAATCGATTTGTTACAAAAGAGTTGAACGTATCAAGCAAATGAGGTTGAGTGTTACATGACTTGTGGTTAGAACCTAAGTTATCAATTTCACTTTCAAAGTTTTAACTTGAAGTGATGAGAACGACGTGTATTGAGGACCCAACAATCTTCATGGACGCGAAACAAAGACTTAGTAATGCGCTTGATGAAGCATTAAAAACTTCACTTCAATCGATTTGTTCCAAAAGAGTTGAACGTATAAAACAAATGAGGTTGAGTGTTACATGACTTGTGCTTAGAACCCAAGTTATCCATTTCACACTCAAGGTTTTAACTTGAAGTGATGAGAACGACGTGTATTGAGGACCCAACAACCTTCTTGGACGCGAAACTAAGATTTAGTAATGCGCTTGATGAAGCATTAGAAACTTCACTTCAATCGATTTGTTCCAAAAGAGTTGAACGTATCAAGCAAATGAGGTTGAGTGTTACATGACTTGTGGTTAGAACCTAAGTTATCCATTTCACTTTCAAGGTTTTAACTTGAAGTGATTAGAACGACGTGTATTGAGGACCCAACAACCTTCATGGACGCGAAACTAAGACTAAGTAATGCACTTGATGAAGCATTAGAAACCTCCCTTCAATCTATTTGTTCCAAAAGAGTTGAACGTAACAAGCAAATGAGGTTGAGTGTTACATGACTTATGGTTAGAACCTAAGTTATCCATTTCACTTTCAAGGTTTTAACTTGAAGTGATTAGAACGACGTGTATTGAGGACCCAACAACCTTCATGGACGCGAAACTAAGACTTAGTACTGCACTTGATGAAGCATTAGAAACCTCCCTTCAATCTATTTGTTACAAAAGAGTTGAACGTATCAAGCAAATAAGGTTGCGTGTTACATGACTTGTGGTTAGAACCTAACTTATCCATTTCACTTTCAAGGTTTTAATTTGAAGTGATTAGAACGACGTGTATTGAGGACCCAACAACCTTCATGGACGCGAAACTAAGACTTAGTAATGCGCTTTGAAGCATTAGAAACCTCACTTCAATCGATTTGTTCCAAAAGAGTTGAACGTATCAAGCAAATGAGGTTGAGTGTTACATGACTTGTGGTTAGAATCTAAGTTATCCATTTCACATTCAAGGTTTTAACTTGAACTGATGAGAACGACGTGTATTGAGGACTCAACAACCTTCATAAACGCGAAACCAAGACTTAGTAATGCGATTGATGAAGCATTAGAAACTTCACTTCAATCGATTTGTTACAAAAGAGTTGAACGTATCAAGCAAATGAGGTTGAGTGTTACATGACTTGTGGTTAGAACGTAAGTTATCCATTTCACTTTCAAGGTTTTAACTTCAAGTGATGAGAACGACGTGTTTTGAGGACCCAACAACTTTCATGGACGCGAAACTAAGACATAGTAATGCGCTTGATGAAGCATGAGAAACCTCACTTCAATCGATTTGTTCCAAAAGAGTTGAACGTATCAAGCAAATGAGGTTGAGTGTTACATGACTTGTGGTTAGAATCTAAGTTATCCATTTCACATTCAAGGTTTTAACTTGAAGTGATGAGAACGACGTGTATTGAGGACTCAACAACCTTCATAAACGCGAAACCAAGACTTAGTAATGCGATTGATGAAGCATTAGAAACTTCACTTCAATCGATTTGTTACAAAAGAGTTGAACGTATAAAGCAAATAAGGTTGAGTGTTACATGACTTGTAGTTAGAACGTAAGTTATCCATTTCACTTTCAAGGTTTTATCTTCAAGGGATGAGAACGACGTGTTTTGAGGACCCAACAACTTTCATGGACGCCAAACTAAGACATAGTAATGCGCTTGATGAAGCATTAGAAACCTCACTTCAATCGATTTGTTCCAAAAGAGTTGAACGTATCAAGCAAATGAGGTTGAGTGTTACATGACTTGTGGTTAGAATCTAAGTTATCCATTTCACATTCAAGGTTTTAACATGAAGTGATGAGAACGACGTGTATTGCGGACCCAACAACCTTCATGGACGCGAAAATAAGACTTAGTAATGCGATTGATGAAGCATTAGAAACTTCACTTGAATCGATTTGTTACAAAAGAGTTGAACGTATGAAGCAAATGAGGTTGAGTGTTACATGACTTGTGGTTAGAACGTAAGTTATCCATTTCACTTTCAAGGTTTTACCTTCAAGTGATGAGAACGACGTGTTTTGAGGACCCAACAACTTTCATGGACGCGAAACTAAGACATAGTAATGCGCTTGATGAAGCATGAGAAACCTCACTTCAATCGATTTGTTCCAAAAGAGTTGAACGTATCAAGCAAATGAGGTTGAGTGTTACATGACTTGTGGTTAGAACCTAAGTTATCCATTTCACTTTCCAAGTTTTAACTTGAAGTGAAGAGAACGACGTGTATTGAGGACCCAACAACCTTCATGGACGCGAAACTAAGACTTAATAATGCGATTGATGAAGCATTAGAAACTTCACTTCAATCGATTTGTTCCAAAAGAGTTGAACGTATCAAGCAAATCAGGTTGAGTGTTACATGACTTGTGGTTAGAACCTAAGTTATCCATTTCACATTCAAGGTTTTAGCTTGAAATGATGAGAATGACGTGTATTTAAGACCCAACAACCTTCATGGACGCAAAACTAAGACTTAGTAATGCGCTTGATTAATCATTAGAAACTTCACTTCAATCGATTTGTTCCAAAAGAATTGAACGTATCAAGCAAATGAGGTTAAGTGTTACATGACTTGTGGTTAGAACGTAAGTTATCCATTTCACTTTCAAGGTTTTAACTTCAAGTGATGAGAACGACGTGTTTTGAGGACCCAACAACTTTCATGGACGCGAAACTAAGACATAGTAATGCGCTTGATGAAGCATGAGAAACCTCACTTCAATCGATTTGTTCCAAAAGAGTTGAACGTATCAAGCAAATGAGGTTGAGTGTTACATGACTTTTGGTTAGAATCTAAGTTATCCATTTCACATTCAAGGTTTTAACTTGAAGTGATGAGAACGACGTGTATTGAGGACTCAACAACCTTCATAAACGCGAAACCAAGACTTAGTAATGCGATTGATGAAGCATTAGAAACTTCACTTCAATCGATTTGTTACAAAAGAGTTGAACGTATCAAGCAAATGAGGTTGAGTGTTACATGACTTGTGGTTAGAACGTAAGTTATCCATTTCACTTTCAAGGTTTTAACTTGAAGTGATGAGAACGACGTGTATTGAGAACCCAACAACCTTCATGGACGCGAAACTAAGACTTAGTAATGCGCTTGATGAAGCATTAGAAACCTCCACTTCAATCGATTTGTTCCAAAAGAGTTGAACGTATCAAGCAAATGAGGTTGAGTGTTACATGACTTGTGGTTAGAATCTAAGTTATCCATTTCACATTCAAGGTTTTAACTTGAAGTGATGAGAACGACGTGTATTGAGGACCCAACAACCTTCATGGACGCGAAACTAAGACTTAGTAATGCGATTGATGAAGCATTAGAAACTTCACTTCAATCGATTTGTTACAAAAGAGTTGAACGTATCAAGCAAATGAGGTTGAGTGTTACATGACTTGTGGTTAGAACGTAAGTTATCCATTTCACTTTCAAGGTTTTAACTTGAAGTGATGAGAACGACGTGTATTGAGGACCCAACAACCTTCATGGACGCGAAACTAAGACTTAGTAATGCGCTTGATGAAGCATTAGAAACCTCACTTCAATCGATTTGTTCCAAAAGAGTTGAACGTATCAAGCAAATGAGGTTGAGTGTTACATGACTTGTGGTTAGAACCTAAGTTATCCATTTCACATTCAAGGTTTTAACTTGAAGTGATGAGAACGACGTGTATTGAGGACTCAACAATCTTCATGGACGCGAAACTAAGACTTAGTAATGCGATTGATGAAGCATTAGAAACCTCACTTCAATCGATTTGTTACAAAAGAGTTGAACGTATCAAGCAAATGAGGTTGAGTGTTACATGACTTGTGGTTAGAACCTAAGTTATCCATTTCACATTCAAGGTTTTAACTTGAAGTGATGAGAACGACGTGTATTGAGGACCCAACAACCTTCATGGACGCGAAACTAAGACTTAGTAATGCGATTGATGAAGCATTAGAAACTTCACTTCAATCGATTTGTTACAAAAGAGTTGAACGTATCAAGCAAATGAGGTTGAGTGTTACATGACCTTTGGTTAGAACCTAAGTTATCCATTTCACATTCAAGGTTTTAACTTGAAGTGATGAGAACGACGTGTATTGAGGACTCCATCAACCTTCATGGACGCGAAACTAAGACTTAGTAATGCGATTGATGAAGCATTAGAAACTTCACTTCAATCGATTTTTACAAAAGAGTTGAACGTATCAAGCAAATGAGGTTGAGTGTTACATGACTTGTGGTTAGAACCTAAGTTATCCATTTCACATTCAAGGTTTTAACTTGAAGTGATGAGAACGACGTGTATTGAGGACCCAACAACCTTCATGGACGCGAAACTAAGACTTAGTAATGCGCTTGATGAAGCATTAGAAACCTCACTTCAATCGATTTGTTCCAAAAGAGTTGAACGTATCAAGCAAATGAGGTTAGTGTTACATGACTTGTGGTTAGAACCTAAGTTATCCATTTCACATTCAAGGTTTTAACTTGAAGTGATGAGAACGACGTGTATTGAGGACTCAACAACCTTCATAAACGCGAAACCAAGACTTAGTAATGCGATTGATGAAGCATTAGAAACTTCACTTCAATCGATTTGTTACAAAAGAGTTGAACGTATCAAGCAAATGAGGTTGAGTGTTACATGACTTGTGGTTAGAACGTAAGTTATCCATTTCACTTTCAAGGTTTTAACTTCAAGTGATGAGAACGACGTGTTTTGAGGACCCAACAACTTTCATGGACGCCAAACTAAGACATAGTAATGCGCTTGATGAAGCATTAGAAACCTCACTTCAATCGATTTGTTCCAAAAGAGTTGAACGTATCAAGCAAATGAGGTTGAGTGTTACATGACTTGTGGTTAGAACATAAGTTATCCATTTCACTTTCAAGGTTTTAACTTGAAGTGATGAGAACGACGTGTATTGAGGACCCAACAACCTTCATGGACGCGAAACTAAGACTTAGTAATGCGCTTGATGAAGCATTAGAAACCTCACTTCAATCGATTTGTTCCAAAAGAGTTGAACGTATCAAGCAAATGAGGTTGAGTGTTACATGACTTGTGGTTAGAACCTAAGTTATCCATTTCACATTCAAGGTTTTAACTTGAAGTGATGAGAACGACGTGTATTGTGGACCCAACAACCTTCATGGACGCGAAAATAAGACTTAGTAATGCGATTGATGAAGCATTAGAAACTTCACTTCAATCGATTTGTTACAAAAGAGTTGAACGTATCAAGCAAATGAGGTTGAGTGTTACATGACTTGTGGTTAGAACCTAAGTTATCCATTTCACATTCAAGGTTTTAACTTGAAGTGATGAGAACGACGTGTATTGAGGACCCAACAACCTTCATGGACGCGAAACTAAGACTTAGTAATGCGCTTGATGAAGCATTAGAAACTTCACTTCAATCGATTTGTTCCAAAAGAGTTGAACGTATCAAGCAAATGAGGTTGAGTGTTACATGACTTGTGGTTAGAACCTAAGTTATCCATTTCACATTCAAGGTTTTAACTTGAAGTGATGAGAACGACGTGTATTGAGGACCCAACAACCTTCATGGACGCGAAACTAAGACTTAGTAATGCGCTTGATGAAGCATTAGAAACTTCACTTCAATCGATTTGTTCCAAAAGAGTTGAACGTATCAAGCAAATGAGGTTGAGTGTTACATGACTTGTGGTTAGAACCTAAGTTATCCATTTCACATTCAAGGTTTTAACTTGAAGTGATGAGAACGACGTGTATTGAGGACCCAACAACCTTCATGGACGCGAAACTAAGACTTAGTAATGCGCTTGATGAAGCATTAGAAACTTCACTTCAATCGATTTGTTCCAAAAGAGTTGGACGTATCAAGCAAATGAGATTGAGTGTTACATGACTTGTGGTTAGAACCTAAGTTATCCATTTCACATTCAAGGTTTTAACTTGAAGTGATGAGAACGACGTGTATTGAGGACCCAACAACCTTCATGGACGCGAAACTAAGACTTAGTAATGCGCTTGATGAAGCATTAGAAACCTCACTTCAATCGATTTGTTCCAAAAGAGTTGAACGTATCAAGCAAATGAGGTTGAGTGTTACATGACTTGTGGTTAGAACCTAAGTTATCCATTTCACATTCAAGGTTTTAACTTGAAGTGATGAGAACGACGTGTATTGAGGACCCAACAACCTTCATGGACGCGAAACTAAGACTTAGTAATGCGCTTGATGAAGCATTAGAAACTTCACTTCAATCGATTTGTTCCAAAAGAGTTGAACGTATCAAGCAAATGAGGTTGAGTGTTACATGACTTGTGGTTAGAACCTAAGTTATCCATTTCACATTCAAGGTTTTAACTTGAAGTGATGAGAACGACGTGTATTGAGGACCCAACAACCTTCATGGACGCGAAACTAAGACTTAGTAATGCGCTTGATGAAGCATTAGAAACTTCACTTCAATCGATTTGTTCCAAAAGAGTTGAACGTATCAAGCAAATGAGGTTGAGTGTTACATGACTTGTGGTTAGAACCTAAGTTATCCATTTCACATTCAAGGTTTTAACTTGAAGTGATGAGAACGACGTGTATTGAGGACCAACAACCTTCATGGACGCGAAACTAAGACTTAGTAATGCGCTTGATGAAGCATTAGAAACTTCACTTCAATCGATTTGTTCCAAAAGAGTTGAACGTATCAAGCAAATGAGGTTGAGTGTTACATGACTTGTGGTTAGAACCTAAGTTATCCATTTCACATTCAAGGTTTTAACTTGAAGTGATGAGAACGACGTGTATTGAGGACCCAACAACCTTCATGGACGCGAAACTAAGACTTAGTAATGCGCTTGATGAAGCATTAGAAACTTCACTTCAATCGATTTGTTCCAAAAGAGTTGAACGTATCAAGCAAATGAGGTTGAGTGTTACATGACTTGTGGTTAGAACCTAAGTTATCCATTTCACATTCAAGGTTTTAACTTGAAGTGATGAGAACGACGTGTATTGAGGACCAACAACCTTCATGACGCGAAACTAAGACTTAGTAATGCGCTTGATGAAGCATTAGAAACTTCACTTCAATCGATTTGTTCCAAAAGAGTTGAACGTATCAAGCAAATGAGGTTGAGTGTTACATGACTTGTGGTTAGAACCTAAGTTATCCATTTCACATTCAAGGTTTTAACTTGAAGTGATGAGAACGACGTGTATTGAGGACCCAACAACCTTCATGGACGCGAAACTAAGACTTAGTAATGCGCTTGATGAAGCATTAGAAACTTCACTTCAATCGATTTGTTCCAAAAGAGTTGAACGTATCAAGCAAATGAGGTTGAGTGTTACATGACTTGTGGTTAGAACCTAAGTTATCCATTTCACATTCAAGGTTTTAACTTGAAGTGATGAGAACGACGTGTATTGAGGACCCAACAACCTTCATGGACGCGAAACTAAGACTTAGTAATGCGCTTGATGAAGCATTAGAAACCTTCACTTCAATCGATTTGTTCCAAAAGAGTTGAACGTATCAAGCAAATGAGGTTGAGTGTTACATGACTTGTGGTTAGAACCTAAGTTATCCATTTCACATTCAAGGTTTTAACTTGAAGTGATGAGAACGACGTGTATTGAGGACCCAACAACCTTCATGGACGCGAAACTAAGACTTAGTAATGCACTTGATGAAGCATTAGAAACTTCACTTAAATCGATTTGTTCTAAAAGAGTTGAACGTATCAAGCAAATGAGGTTGAGTGTTACATGACTGTGGTTAGAACCTAAGTTATCCATTTCACATTCAAGGTTTTAACTTGAAGTGATGAGAACGACGTGTATTGAGGACCCAACAACCTTCATGGACGCGAAACTAAGACTTAGTAATGCGCTTGATGAAGCATTAGAAACCTTCACTTCAATCGATTTGTTCCAAAGAGTTGAACGTATCAAGCAAATGAGGTTGAGTGTTACATGACTTGTGGTTAGAACCTAAGTTATCCATTTCACATTCAAGGTTTTAACTTGAAGTGATGAGAACGACGTGTATTGAGGACCCAACAACCTTCATGGACGCGAAACTAAGACTTAGTAATGCGCTTGATGAAGCATTAGAAACTTCACTTCAATCGATTTGTTCCAAAAGAGTTGAACGTATCAAGCAAATGAGGTTGAGTGTTACATGACTTGTGGTTAGAACCTAAGTTATCCATTTCACTTTCAAGGTTTTAACTTGAAGTGATGAGAACGACGTGTATTGAGGACCCAACAACCTTCATGGACGCGAAACTAAGACTTAGTAATGCGCTTGATGAAGCATTAGAAACCTCACTTCAATCGATTTGTTCCAAAAGAGTTGAACGTATCAAGCAAATGAGGTTGAGTGTTACATGACTTGTGGTTAGAACCTAAGTTATCCATTTCACTTTCAAGGTTTTAACTTGAAGTGATGAGAACGACGTGTATTGAGGACCCAACAATCTTCATGGACGCGAAACTAAGACTTAGTAATGCGCTTGATGAAGCATTAGAAACTTCACTTCAATCGATTTGTTCCAAAAGAGTTGAACGTATCAAGCAAATGAGGTTGAGTGTTACATGACTTGTGGTTAGAACCTAAGTTATCCATTTCACATTCAAGGTTTTAACTTGAAGTGATGAGAACGACGTGTATTGAGGACCCAACAACCTTCATGGACGCGAAACTAAGACTTAGTAATGCGCTTGATGAAGCATTAGAAACTTCACTTCAATCGATTTGTTCCAAAAGAGTTGAACGTATCAAGCAAATGAGGTTGAGTGTTACATGACTGTGGTTAGAACCTAAGTTATCCATTTCACTTTCAAGGTTTTAACTTGAAGTGATGAGAACGACGTGTATTGAGGACCCAACAACCTTCATGGACGCGAAACTAAGACTTAGTAATGCGCTTGATGAAGCATTAGAAACCTCACTTCAATCGATTTGTTCCAAAAGAGTTGAACGTATCAAGCAAATGAGGTTGAGTGTTACATGACTTGTGGTTAGAACCTAAGTTATCCATTTCACATTCAAGGTTTTAACTTGAAGTGATGAGAACGACGTGTATTGAGGACTCAACAACCTTCATGGAACGCGAAACTAAGACTTAGTAATGCGATAGATGAAGCATTAGAAACTTCACTTCAATCGATTTGTTACAAAAGAGTTGAACGTATCAAGCAAATGAGGTTGAGTGTTACATGACTTGTGGTTAGAACTAAGTTATCCATTTCACTTTCAAGGTTTTAACTTAAGTGATGAGAACGACGTGTTTGAGGACCCAACAACCTTCATGGACGCCAAACTAAGACTAGTAATGCGCTTGATGAAGCATTAGAAACCTCACTTCAATCGATTTGTTCCAAAAGAGTTGAACGTATCAAGCAAATGAGGTTGAGTGTTACATGACTTGTGGTTAGAACATAAGTTATCCATTTCACTTTCAAGGTTTTAACTTGAAGTGATGAGAACGACGTGTATTGAGGACCATACAACCTTCATGGACGCGAAACTAAGACTTAGTAATGCGCTTGATGAAGCATTAGAAAGCTCTCTTCAATCGATTTGTTCCAAAAGAGTTGAACGTATCAAGCAAATGAGGTTGAGTGTTACATGACTTGTGGTTAGAACCTAAGTTATCCATTTCACATTCAAGGTTTTAACTTGAAGTGATGAGAACGACGTGTATTGAGGACCCAACAACCTTTATGGACGCGAAACTAAGACTTAGTAATGCGATTGATGAAGCATTAGAAACTTCACTTCAATCGATTTGTTACAAAAGAGTTGAACGTATCAAGCAAATGAGGTTGAGTGTTACATGACTTGTGGTTAGAACCTAAGTTATCCATTTCACTTTCAAGGTTTTAACTTGAAGTGATGAGAACGACGTGTATTGAGGACCCAACAACCTTCATGGACGCGAAACTAAGACTTAGTAATGCGCTTGATGAAGCATTAGAAACTTCACTTCAATCGATTTGTTCCAAAAGAGTTGAACGTATCAAGCAAATGAGGTTGAGTGTTACATGACTTGTGGTTAGAACCTAAGTTATCCATTTCACATTCAAGGTTTTAACTTGAAGTGATGAGAACGACGTGTATTGAGGACCCAACAACCTTCATGGACGCGAAACTAAGACTTAGTAATGCGCTTGATGAAGCATTAGAAACTTCACTTCAATCGATTTGTTCCAAAAGAGTTGAACGTATCAAGCAAATGAGGTTGAGTGTTACATGACTTGTGGTTAGAACCTAAGTTATCCATTTCACATTCAAGGTTTTAACTTGAAGTGATGAGAACGACGTGTATTGAGGACCCAACAACCTTCATGGACGCGAAACTAAGACTTAGTAATGCGCTTGATGAAGCATTAGAAACCTTCACTTCAATCGATTTGTTCCAAAAGAGTTGAACGTATCAAGCAAATGAGGTTGAGTGTTACATGACTTGTGGTTAGAACCTAAGTTATCCATTTCACATTCAAGGTTTTAACTTGAAGTGATGAGAACGACGTGTATTGAGGACCCAACAACCTTCATGGACGCGAAACTAAGACTTAGTAATGCGCTTGATGAAGCATTAGAAACTTCACTTCAATCGATTTGTTCCAAAAGAGTTGAACGTATCAAGCAAATGAGGTTGAGTGTTACATGACTTGTGGTTAGACCTAAGTTATCCATTTCACTTTCAAGGTTTTAACTTGAAGTGATGAGAACGACGTGTATTGAGGATCCCAACAACCTTCATGGACGCGAAACTAAGACTTAGTAATGCGCTTGATGAAGCATTAGAAACTTCACTTCAATCGATTGTTCCAAAGAGTTGAACGTATCAAGCAAATGAGGTTGAGTGTTACATGACTTGTGGTTAGAACCTAAGTTATCCATTTTCACATTCAAGGTTTTAACTTGAAGTGATGAGAACGACGTGTATTGAGGACCCAACAACCTTCATGGACGCGAAACTAAGACTTAGTAATGCGCTTGATGAAGCATTAGAAACTTCACTTCAATCGATTTGTTCCAAAAGAGTTGACGTATCAAGCAAATGAGGTTGAGTGTTTACATGACTTGTGGTTAGAACCTAAGTTATCCATTTCACATTCAAGGTTTTAACTTGAAGTGATGAGAACGACGTGTATTGAGGACCAACAACCTTCATGGACGCGAAACTAAGACTTAGTAATGCGCTTGATGAAGCATTAGAAACTTCACTTCAATCGATTTGTTCCAAAAGAGTTGAACGTATCAAGCAAATGAGGTTAGAGTGTTACATGACTTGTGGTTAGAACCTAAGTTATCCATTTCACTTTCAAGGTTTTAACTTGAAGTGATGAGAACGACGTGTATTGAGGACCCAACACACCTTCATGGACGCGAAACTAAGACTTAGTAATGCGCTTGATGAAGCATTAGAAACTCACTTCAATCGATTTGTTCCAAAAGAGATTGAACGTATCAAGCAAATGAGGTTAAGTGTTACATGACTTGTGGTTAGAACTAAGTTATCCAGTTTCACATTCAAGGTTTTAACTTGAAGTGATGAGAACGAGTGTATTGAGGACTCAACAACCTTCATAACGCGAAACTAAGACTTAGTAATGCGATTAGATGAAGCATTTAGAAACTTCACTTCAATCGATTTGTTCCAAAAGAGTTGAACGGATCAAGCAAATGAGGTTGAGTGTTACATGACTTGTGGTTAGAACGTAAGTTATCCCAATCACATTTCAAGGTTTTAACTTGCAGTGATGAGAACGACGTTGTCTTGAGGACCCAACAACTTCATGGAGCGCCAACTAAGACATAGTAATGCGCTTGATGAAGCATTAGAAACTTCACTTCAATCGATTTGTTCCAAAAGAGTTGAACGTATCAAGCAAATGAGGTTGAGTGTTACATGACTTGTGGTTAGAACCTAAGTTATCCATTTCACATTCAAGGTTTTAACTTGAAGTGATGAGAACGACGTGTATTGTGGACCCAACAACCTTCATGGACGCGAAACTAAGACTTAGTAATGCGCTTGATGAAGCATTAGAAACTTCACTTCAATCGATTTGTTACAAAAGAGTTGAACGTATCAAGCAAATGAGGTTGAGTGTTACATGACTTGTGGTTAGAACCTAAGTTATCCATTTCACATTCAAGGTTTTAACTTGAAGTGATGAGAACGACGTGTATTGAGGACCCAACAACCTTCATGGACGCGAAACTAAGACTTAGTAATGCGCTTGATGAAGCATTAGAAACTTCACTTCAATCGATTTGTTACAAAAGAGTTGAACGTATCAAGCAAATGAGGTTGAGTGTTACATGACTTGTGGTTAGAACCTAAGTTATCCATTTCACATTCAAGGTTTTAACTTGAAGTGATGAGAACGACGTGTATTGAGGACCCAACAACCTTCATGGACGCGAAACTAAGACTTAGTAATGCGCTTGATGAAGCATTAGAAACTTCACTTCAATCGATTTGTTACAAAAGAGTTGAACGTATCAAGCAAATGAGGTTGAGTGTTACATGACTTGTGGTTAGAACCTAAGTTATCCATTTCACATTCAAGGTTTTAACTTGAAGTGATGAGAACGACGTGTATTGTGGACCCAACAACCTTCATGGACGCGAAACTAAGACTTAGTAATGCTCTTGATGAAGCATTAGAAACCTCACTTCAATCGATTTATTCTAAAAGAGTTGAACGTATCAAGCAAATGAGGTTGAGTGTTACATGACTTGTGGTTAGAACCTAAGATATCCATTTCACATTCAAGGTTTTAACTTGAAGTGATGAGAAAGACGTGTATTGAGGACTCAACAACCTTCATAAACGCGAAACCAAGACTTAGTAATGCGATTGATGAAGCATTAGAAACTTCACTTCTGATGTGGGCAAGAATGGCATTGAAGAAGAGTTGGGCCAAGAAGAATACTTAATGGAGTTGAAAATACCAAATGGACCTATCACTAGAGCTCGGGCCAAGAAGCTTCAAGAAGAAGTCCAAAATAACTTATTTCAAGAACCAAGACCACTTGAAGAAATGGGCCTTAAAGTTATTAATGTGTTACAAATACAAATGGAGTTTGATAAGGCCCAAATTAAGCAAAGAAGGCTCTAGAATGAGTATTTCGAAGGTGACATCCACTATTGCATTTAATATTGCATAGAGAAGGCCAAACAGGTGTTTTGATGGTTTCCAAGGAAGGCTGAACCTAGACCATATTAGAAGCAAAGTCTTTCTCATGTTTCAAGGCTATTTAATGCTATTCTAGACTATTCTTGTAAGCATATAATACTTGGGAGTTCTTCATTGTAAGACACACTAGAATGAGAATTATCTTGTGAGAATTTCCTCCAAACTGTTCTTCTGTAGAACTTGCGGAAATTTCAAGTGCAACCACTTGATTTCCAACCCTTATAATATTGGTTTCTTGCTCTTCCATAGCAACGGGGTCAATATTCCTTTCTTGATACTATTGGTTTCTGGTTGTCATATAACCACGGGGTCATTAGTCCTAAACTTTGAAACTACTATTTGGCGATCCTGAAGTTGATTCCATCTATTGACGTTGGGTCTCACAACAAATTTGTTGAGGTTTGCATCATTTGGTATCAGAGACTAGACATCCAATTGAGGTTTTGTTTATCGTCTAGTGCTTAATTTCTTTTTATTTCAATTTCCTCTTTGTTGTTGATCCATAATTTCATATCTTTGCTCTTGCTCCCATTGATAGTTTATCAAAAAAAAAAAAAAGGGCAAAAAAAAGAGAAAAAAGAAAAAAAAAAAAAAAAGGGACAAAAAAAAGAGAAAAAAAAAGAAATGAAAAGAAAAGAGGAAAAGAAATTTCTTATCATATATTTTTGTTTCAAAATCCGTGGTATCAATCATATTGTGACCATATTTCTTTCCTTCCTTCCTTTATTTTGCGCCCCATTGTTTTCATCTTTACTAAGAAATCTATATTTAAGTGTGTTGGTTTTCATTTGTTTTGCTTTGATATTTGCCTTGCCTTAGTTTTCTTAAGACCTTTGAGGCGGAAGTGAGTGGTAAAAGGCAGAGTTGGCGAGCTTATTAGAGGGTAAAAGCCAAAATCTCTGTGAGTAAACACGAGTGCTCGAGAACCATATTTGAGTGTATACACGTGAGGGAGAGGTGAGGTCCTTTTCTTTACACTTTTACACAGATTCTACAACATGTCTGAAAGAGAAGGTTGAAGCAACACCAATGGATAGCAATTTGGTCATCCAAGCCATGCAGCAACAATTCCAGAGGATGAACGTCCAATTTGAAGAGATTCGAGACGATTGATCGTAGTGATGAACGCATTAATCAAATTCAACAAGGTGCCATGCCCCAAGAAAGACAGCCAACTAGACGACCCTTCGTTACTGCAGTTATCCCATGGGCGATTATGCTGAAGAGTATGAGGATTTTGACGAAGTAGCCTCCATAAGAAGAGAAAGAGATCCTAGGCCAAGACAAAGACGTCAATACCGAGAAAGAAATTTTATCGACACAACACAGGTGCGATTAACTCTCTATCCCATCATTTCAAGGTAAAATGACCCGGACGTTTACATTGAATGGGAACGAAAGGTTGAACTTGTTTTTGATTGCCATAACTATTCGGAGGAAAAAAAAGTTAAACTTGCAGCTGTTTCTTTCACTGATTACGCAATTGCTTGGTGGGACCAAGTGCTCCTAACCAAACGAAGAAATAGCGGAATTCCAATCGACAATTGGGAAGACATGAAAGCTGCCATGAGACGAAGGTTTGTTCCTTCACATTATTATAGAGATTTACATTTAAAATTGCAAAGCCTCTAAACAGGGTTCAAATCTGTTGAGGAGTACCATAAAGAGATGGAAATATCCATGATTCGTGCCAATGTTGAGGAAGATCGAGAAGCAACCATGGCTCGGTTCATTTGTGGTCTCAATCGTGAAATTGCAATATTGTAGAATGCAGCACTACGTGGAACTTGAAGAGGTTGTCCACATGGCCATGAAGGTTGAAAGGCAGCTCAAAAGAGGAGGAAGATCAACCTCCAAGCAAGGAACTTTTACTTCTTTGAGTGGGAAGTCAAAATGGAACTCTACTCTAAGGCAAGAAGAGCAGTCGACTTCCAAGGCAAAAAGATGAAAAGTGATGGCCAAGCAGGTTGAAAAGGTACGAGTTATACCCCAACCCAGAGAAATCGAGATATAAAGTGTTTTAAATGTCATGGAATGGTCATATTTCTTCACAATGCCCAAATAAAAGAACTATGATTTTGTTAAATAATGGGGATATTGTTTCTGAAGAAGAAAGTGACAATGAAGTTATGCCACCACTTGAAGAAGCTAGTGATACCGAACTAGCATGTGTTGGCCAAGCCTTAGTAGTTCTTCGAACCCTCCACTGTTTCAAACTATAGAAGATGATGACCGCAACAACGTGAAAACCTTTTCTATACGCGCTGCCATGTTAAAGAAAAGTGTTGTGGTTTATATTAGATGGAGGAAGTGTGAGTTGTTGTGAATGTGGCAAGAAGAGGATGGTGGACAAGCTTGGATTAAAGTACATAAAACACCCCGACCCATATCGTCTCCAATGGTCAATGAAAGTGAGAAAATGAAGGTAACAACAACAGGTGCTGGTCCATTTCATGGAATATGCGATGAAAGTTCTTGGTGATTTGGTCCTTGCAAGCAAAGCATATATTGCTTGGAAGACATGGCATTTGTAGACGCACCACCCATGATGGATAAAAGAATCGGTAAGCTTTACCAAGGATGTGGCCGGAAGAGATTACTCTAGCTCCGTTACACCCCATCAAGTTTTTGAAGAGCATGTCAAATTAAAAAATTTGTCAAAGTAATACAAAATAATGTGAGAGTGAGCAGAGAGTTCAACAGAGTGAGAGAGAAAGAGAGAAAATGTGAGAAGAAGAGAGAAAAGAGTCAGGTCCTCTTGAAAAAAGAAAAAAAAAGGCAGTGAATCCTTAACCAAAGATGAGAGAGATTAAGAGTGCCTTCAACTAAGAAAAAACAATGATGTTGATCTTGTACAAAAGAGTTGAACGTATCAAGCAAATGAGGTTGAGTGTACATGACTTGTGGTTAGAACCTAAGTTATCCATTTCACTTTCAAGGTTTTAACTTGAAGTGATGAGAACGACGTGTATTGAGGACCCAACAACCTTCATGGACGCGAAACTAAGACTTAGTAATGCGCTTGATGAAGCATTAGAAACTTCACTTCAATCGATTTGTTCCAAAAGAGTTGAACGTATCAAGCAAATGAGGTTGAGTGTACATGACTTGTGGTTAGAACCTAAGTTATCCATTTCACTTTCAAGGTTTTAACTTGAAGTGATGAGAACGACGTGTATTGAGGACCCAACAACCTTCATGGACGCGAAACTAAGACTTAGTAATGCGCTTGATGAAGCATTAGAAACTTCACTTCAATCGATTTGTTCCAAAAGAGTTGAACGTATCAAGCAAATGAGGTTGAGTGTACATGACTTGTGGTTAGAACCTAAGTTATCCATTTCACTTTCAAGGTTTTAACTTGAAGTGATGAGAACGACGTGTATTGAGGACCCAACAACCTTCATGGACGCGAAACTAAGACTTAGTAATGCGCTTGATGAAGCATTAGAAACTTCACTTCAATCGATTTGTTCCAAAAGAGTTGAACGTATCAAGCAAATGAGGTTGAGTGTACATGACTTGTGGTTAGAACCTAAGTTATCCATTTCACTTTCAAGGTTTTAACTTGAAGTGATGAGAACGACGTGTATTGAGGACCCAACAACCTTCATGGACGCGAAACTAAGACTTAGTAATGCGCTTGATGAAGCATTAGAAACTTCACTTCAATCGATTTGTTCCAAAAGAGTTGAACGTATCAAGCAAATGAGGTTGAGTGTACATGACTTGTGGTTAGAACCTAAGTTATCCATTTCACTTTCAAGGTTTTAACTTGAAGTGATGAGAACGACGTGTATTGAGGACCCAACAACCTTCATGGACGCGAAACTAAGACTTAGTAATGCGCTTGATGAAGCATTAGAAACTTCACTTCAATCGATTTGTTCCAAAAGAGTTGAACGTATCAAGCAAATGAGGTTGAGTGTACATGACTTGTGGTTAGAACCTAAGTTATCCATTTCACTTTCAAGGTTTTAACTTGAAGTGATGAGAACGACGTGTATTGAGGACCCAACAACCTTCATGGACGCGAAACTAAGACTTAGTAATGCGCTTGATGAAGCATTAGAAACTTCACTTCAATCGATTTGTTCCAAAAGAGTTGAACGTATCAAGCAAATGAGGTTGAGTGTACATGACTTGTGGTTAGAACCTAAGTTATCCATTTCACTTTCAAGGTTTTAACTTGAAGTGATGAGAACGACGTGTATTGAGGACCCAACAACCTTCATGGACGCGAAACTAAGACTTAGTAATGCGCTTGATGAAGCATTAGAAACTTCACTTCAATCGATTTGTTCCAAAAGAGTTGAACGTATCAAGCAAATGAGGTTGAGTGTACATGACTTGTGGTTGAAGGAATTTGTCATTATACGCCGCATGATATCATTGAAGCCTTAAAGGTCAAGTAGTTGAATCGACGAGATGGCTCGAATGGATTTGAAATAGTTGAAATGTTTCATATACCATCCAATACAAACAAGGTAAAGACAACAATATTGTAGCTGAGATTTATCTCGAAGGTATGTTCTCTTTTATCTTCTCCAACTCATTTGGGTTTTGAGCACATCAAAGCATATATCCAAAAGATTGATTTTCAATTGGTTTGAAGCCCCAGAAACATAACCTTTTGAAAAGTTTACAAACAAGAAGGATATTTGTTCCGAGAAAATAGACTTGCATTCCACAATGTTCTTTGCGTGAATTGCTTGTCGAGAGTCACCATGGGGGGGGGGGGGGGGGGGGGGGGGTCTTATGGGACATTTTGAATTCTTAAAACTTAGAAATTTTGAAAGAACATTTCTTTTGGCCACATATGAAGAGGGATGTAGAGAGAATTGCAATAGATGCATAACTTGTAGAAAAGGCAAAATCTAGAGTAAAACCTCATGGATTGTACAGGCTTTACCTGACTTCCTGTCATCCTTGATTGATGTTTCTAGGATTTGTGTTAGGGTGACCAAGAACTAAATGGGAAAGATGTCCATCTTTGTATGTGGTGGGATAGATTTCAAAGATGGCACCATTTTATCCATGTAATAAATACAGAGAGGCAATATATAGCTCAGTTATTCTTTAAGGAAGTAGGTTGTTTCATGGTGTTCAAAAAACAATAGTTAGGCGCGGAAGCTCAGTGTCTTAGCCATTTTTGGTCGAATTCGTGGGGAAGTAGGGGCAACTTTGCGAATTTTCATCTTTACTTGTCACCCACAAACCGCTGATGGACAAAACGAAGGTTGTAACAGGACCCTAGGAATTCTTTTAGAGCAGTAATAAAGAGATCATTTAAAATCATGGGACGATTGTATTGCTTTTATGAGTTTGCTTACACTAGAACAATGCATTTTTATCTTATCTCCTTTTGAAAATTGATGGGTTTTAATCCGTTAACTCCATTGGATTTACTTCAATGCCTATAATGAGACCATTAGCTGTGGGAAGAAAGAGGCAGAATGGTAAAGAAACTTCATGTAAGAGCACGGTCAGATATCATCAAACGGAACTTTTTGCTGCAAGTGCCTGCCCATGCAAACAAAGGAAGAAAGCACATTCATTTTCAACAAGGAGATTGGTTGGGTTCATTTTCGTAAAGAACGTTGTTCCCAACAAAGAAAGTGTAAACGCAATCCTAGTGGAGATGGCACCATTCCAAGTTTTGGAAAAGATTAATGATACGCTATATCATGATCTACCAGCTGATTATCAAGTGAGTGCTAATTTTAAGTAACTAACCCTCTCCTTTCGATGGAGGTCCAGATGTGCGAGACGAATCCCTTTTCAAGAGAGGGAGCATGAACGTGTGGGCAAGGTGATTTGAGAAGAGTTGCGGTCCAAGAAAAGAAGATACTTAATGGAGTGAAAATATCAATAGACTCTATCACTAGAGCTACGGCCCAAGAAGCTTCAAGAAGAAGTCCAAAATAACTTATTTTCAAGAACCAAGATCACTGAAGAAATGGGCCTAAGTTATTAATGGTGTTACCAATACCAATGGAGTTGAGTAGGCCCAAATTTAAGCAAAGAAGGTTCTAGATTTTGAGTAAGTAATTTCGAGTGCACTCATAGGCATTTAATATTGCATAGAGACGGGCACAAAAGTGTTTGATGGTTCCAAGCAAGAAGGCTGAACTTAGCATATAAAGCAAAGTCTTGCTCATGTTTTCAAGGTATTTATGCCCATTCTAACTATTCTTGTAAGCCTATAAATATTTTGGGAGTTCTTCATGTCGACACACTAGAATGAGAATTATCTGTGAGAATTCCTCCAAAGTTCTTTGTTAGAATTGCGGAAATTTCAAGTGCAACCACTTGATTTCCACCCTTCTAAATTGGTTTCTTGCTCTCCATAGCAACGGGGTCAATCTTCCTTTCTTGATACATATGGTTTTGGTGTCATATAACCACGGTCATTAGTCCTAACTTTGAAATTACATTGGGCGATCTGAAGTTGATTCCATCTATTAGTTGGGTCTCACAACAAGTTTTGTTGAGGTTGGGCATCAGGCATGATCATCAACGATCGACTATAAATCCATATCTCATCACAATAAACACCAACAAACTTCCCATGACGCTCTTAAACCTAATCAGTAATGCATTAAAAGTGCTAGGTGCTCCATTTGTTAAACCAAAAAGGCATAATAGATTTCATACAAGCCAAAACTTGTTTTAAAATGCTGTTTTCAATTCATCTCCGTCTCTCATCATACTGATGATTCACTTTTACGATCGATTTATAAAAAATGTTTGCATCATTGCAACTCACTAACAAGTCATCTAAACGAGGTATGGGATAGCGATATCTACCGGGAGTTGTTTATAATCTGCAATCAACACACATATCGCACTCCCATCTTTTTTGGAACTAGAGAAACTTGGCTAATGCACATGGGCTCATACTTTCGTACGAATTCTTTAGTCCTTTTGTTAGGCACTTGTATCTGCAATCTTTTTGTATCCTCGGATTACTTCGAAAGCTGGACGATTAGGAATAACAGCTCCGGGAACAAATCTATCTGGTGAGCGATACCCTTACGGGGGTGGTTAATCCAGACGGCGTATCTCCGGAAACACATACTCATAATCCTGTAACCAAAGAAACAAAGACATAGGCAAGCAGAGAAACTCAAAAGTTAGAAATTCTCTTAGGCACTAAGAGTAGTTGATGCACTTGAATAATGAGTTTCTTACTTCTCTTTTTCTATTATAGAACTCACATCGTTTTTGTCTAACTCCCTTTCACTCTTTTTCTTTTATTTCTCAATCCATTTGATTTCTTATCTAGTCTCAGTCTTATTTTCACTCATAGTTTATCTCTGATTTCAACATTTTTCTCTCTCACATGAAAGAAGTAGTTGATCTTCTAGAACTTGTCTGGGTGGAAAATGGAACAAGTTGTGATAACTTTCCTTCCTTTTTCCAAAAGTATATCGATTATTGATCCAGTCGTGGTAACCTTTCGTCGTATTGCCACGGTATTCCCAAAAGAATATGACCAGCCTGCATTGGAATTACATCAAATAAAATACTTCATCATGAACCGCAAATGGAAAAGGAGATCAACACGTGTTATTTACTCATTTTCACTCACTTACCATGGCAATTGTAGGTTTAGGGTGCTTGATCATGGTAAGCTCAATTTCTCTACTAAATCGTAATGCCACATTAGTACAATTCCACCATTACTATCAAAATGCAAACTTACCATTCACGTGACACCGAGTATGAAAAAGTTCTCTCTTTGCTTTTCTTTTCATCTCATTGGACTTGGCAGCAAGAGCTCGACGAACTACTAAAATTTTCTTTCGACAGCATACACTATCCCTTCATTATCTTTGGTGTCATTCCTCTAATTCCTGGTTCATAGTCTCCTTTCTACTCTCAATAGCTATCTCTCCATTTTTTGCATCATATTACGCATATGGGACATTCCGTGGCTATGTTTGACCAAAACCCAAAAGCTTGTAGCATTTAATTTCCCGACTTCTACTTAGATTAGGCCCCCATCTTTAGGTGCTGATTAGGATTTCTTTGTTAACCTAGGTTGCTCAGAATTAGGTTAGAGTTGATTTGTGCCTTGTAGTCCATAACTCCCACTTGGCCCGCACTTGATCCCACAATGTTTCTGTGCCCTTTTAAATTTTAGTTGTCGCTTACCAAGATAGCCTTGTGTACTAAAATCCTCCAACTCCACAAAATGATGCACTCCATACGTGTGTGCTATATCCTTGGTAAATCATTTAGAAATCGTTGCCAATGGTACCCTCTCTGTCTTCCTCATATCTAATTGGTCAGAATAGTCTCTCTCTTTATGATAATCTTCGCCTGTCTAGACCCTTGAAACCGCCCTGCAACTTGCGGTGTAGGTCTTATATAATGATCAGTTCAAACGTTTTATCATCAGAACTTTTTTAACGCATTCCAATGTCTCACGGGTCTTTCCCCATCCTCCTCCGAGAAGACAAAATGCTCCCACCAAGATTATTGAATAGTCACAAATTCAGTCACTGCCAACTTACCTTATTCTCTCAGATGTAGTGATGACAATCAAAACTAAACTCCATTTTCTTTTCCCACTCTAAATAAACTATGGATCAGATTACCTGGAAATGGTGGAATCTTCAGTTTTTAATACTTCCCAAGTCTATTATTAAACTCTTTCCAATTTCGACAGTTATGCCTCTCGATGATGTCTGCGCGTCCTCGGTTGCCCAAACCTTCATGTATCCTTGCTCAGAGTCAATGTTTTCTTGACCACATAATTCATATCCATGTGTACTCATCCAGACTCTCGCAGCCGCCCCTCACTTTTCAGTCCATTTACCCTGGCTGTTATAGGTCGTGTCCGTAGTCCAACATTGTGCTATCATTCTCCATCGTTCTCTCCATCTGTCATTTTTCCATCATCCTTTGAATTGCTTTGCATTGCTCTTCAAAGTTGTTTGTATTCGATATGCTGCTTGTTTTCTGGGCCTAATATTTCTCTTCTATTCCTCCATTTAACGCATGTTCTGATTGATTTCCTGACATTTTGCAATAAAACATTCGAAAAAATAATCAGTTACGATCATATAAACCAAAATGAGCATAAACACTCATCATGGTTACACTCAGCATAATGGTTTCACTCTACTTTGAGTTTTTTGTATGTCTCTCTCCTTGCCTTTTACCTTAGTATTCCCAACATGTCTTTAAGAAACCAAAGACAAAACTCAAACTCAAGAATACTGACCAACGCATATCAAGTAAGAGAGTAGCTTTAAAGAACACAGATGATCGAAGACAATAAAGAAGAAGGTTTAAGCTTAGAAATGCGGTTTGAGATGTTATAATAGAAGGAAAAAACGAGCCCCAGTTTCTCAAGACATGTACATTCAAGATGCGCCACAATCTGTTATTTTTTTTTTTTTTTTGCACGAATTCTGAATAGATTTTTTTTTTTTTGACGAAAATCTTCCCCCTTTTTTTTTTTGTTTTGTTTTGTAGCAGGCTTAATCAAGAAGAACCAACAACCAATAAAGATTTTGTGGCCCAAAGGAGATAAGACAAACCGAAAGAAAAGACACCAATACAAAGGAATATTGCAAGAATGTGGACTGTGTAAAGACACAAGAGATATGAAAAGACACCAACAGAATATGAAAAGTCACCACAGAATAGAAAAGACACCAACACCAAAAGAAGATGGAGGGAGAATTTGAAGTTTATGCGCAAGAACGATATTGCCATCAGCACGAACCTAGACGAATATTTTTTTTTTGTTTTAGGATCATCGATTCACACAACCCAAAATACCAAAGAAACAAAAAAGATAGATAGTACCGCTTTGGAGAACCACCGCTCGGATACCAAAATGAGGCGAACCCCTTTGGGTGCAACGCTTAGCCACCTCAACACGAGGAAAAGCACCTAGAAGACCCTACGAAATAGATTAGGTGCTCGCAGAGCACCCGTAGGAAACTATGTTCTAAAGACCGAAACTCCAAAGTGAAACAACAAGTTGATCACTTCTTGACTGAGTTTGGTTTGGTTCATTCAAGAAAACACAGAGGAGAATACGCCCCTACTGCATTCACCAAACATAATAGCTTTTTCAAAGATAAACTTGCCCCTTTATATAGGCATCACAGAGAACACCCTAAAATCACCCAAAAATTAGCCAAATTCTTTGGCCCATGAACACACGTCTTTGGGCATGGAATAACACTAAAACTAATAACTTGAACGTAAGAAGCCAACTACCAAATTCGGCCCATAAAGTACTATCTCTTCACAGTGAATTTCTTCATTTCAGGCTCGATAAGTGTGTAATAACGTTTTGAAAAACTTCCTTCTCAGTTGGCAACCATTTTCAACATAAAGTAGTTTGCATAGCTTTTTGAAATGCTAGCTCGAGCTCTTTTCAATGGACGTGGGTTGTATTGAATCTTTTTATCTCGTTTAGCCATTGCATGTATCCTCGTCTGATTGGCGTCTAAGAATCACCTCTTCAAGCCCTATCAGGGTAGACACCGAAGTTATCATGTCACTTGAGGTTTTTACTCAGTGATGAGAACGACGTGTATATGATGGACCCTTCTTCAGTTTGAGCAATTCTTTCAACACAAAAGTAAGTTTTGAATAGCCTTTTGAACTGCTTTCGCTCGAGGCTCTTCGTCAATGGCCCGTGTGGTAGTTGATATGGAATCCTCTTTAGCATTGATTGTATCCTATGCTGCTTCTATAGAATCCACACTCCTTCAAGCCTATCAGGTTAGAACTAGATTATCTTTCACTTGAAGGTTTTACTTAAAGTGATGAGAACGAGTTGTATTGAGACCCAACAACCTTACTAGGACGCGAAAAAGAACTAAGACCTTAGGAATGCGCTTGATGAAGCCCAATTAGAAACTTAACTCTCAATCGATTTGTGCCCAAAGAGTGGAACGTATCAGCAAATGAGGTTGAGTGTTAATGACTTGGGTTAGAACTAAGGTATCCATTTCCTTTCAAGGTTTTAACTTGAAAGCTTGAAGTGATTACAACGGTGTATGAAACACAACCAACGTCTTGGACGCGAAACAAGACTTAGTAAGGCGCTTGAGAGCATTAGAAACTTCACTTCAATCGATTTGTATACAAAAGAGCGAACGTATCAAGCATAATGAGGTTGAGTGTTAATGGACTGTGGTCAGAACCTAAGCTATCCATTTCACTTCAAGGTTTACTTGAAGTAATGAGAACGACGGATTGAGGACCAAAAACTCTGGACGCGAAAATAAGAATTAGTTAATGGCTGATGAAGCATTAGAAAATCACTTCACGATTTGTTCCAAAATAGCTGTTGAACGATCAGCCAATGAGGTTGAGTGTTCCATGGACGGTGGGTTCGAAAACCTAAGTTGATCCAATTCACTTGCAGGTTTTAACTTAAAGAGTGATGAGAAAGATGTGTATTAGGACTCAACAACATTCTTGGACGCGAAAACTAAGATTAGTAATATGCTTGACGAAGCATTAGAAAACTTCCACTTCAATCGATTCTTCCAAAAGAGGGAACGTAAAAGCAACTGAGGTTGAGGGGTGGGAGTGTTACTTGATTGTGGTTAGCACTAAGAATCCTTTCACTTCAAGGTTGTACTACAAGTGATGAGTAACGACGTGTATTGAGGGACCAACAACCTTCATGGACCGAAACTAAGAGTTAGTATAAATGCCGCTTGAGAAAGAAATAGCAACTTTCACTTCAATCGATTGTTCCAAAAGGAGTTTGAACGTATCAAGCAAATGAGTTGAGTTTACAGTCCGTGGTTAGAACCTAAGTTATCCATCACATTCAGGTTTAAATCTTTAAGTGTGCGCAACGAGTGTCATTGAGGACAAAACAACGCTCATTGGCCGCGAAATAAGACTTAGTAATGCGTTGAGAAGCATGAGACTTTTACTTCCATGATGTTCACAAGGTTGACGTATCAAGCAAATGAGGTTTTACATGAAATTGGTTAGAACCTAAGGTCTCCATTTCCACATCAAGGTTTTAAGCTTGAAGTGATGAGAACGATGTGTATTAAGACAAAAACTTCATGGACGGAAAAACTAAGGACTTAGTAATGCACTTTATGAATCATTAGAAAACTTCAACTTCCAATCGATTTGTCCAAAGGTTGAAGTATCAAAGCAAAGCAGGTGGAGTGTTCCATGACTTGTGGTAGAACCTAAGTTATCCATTTCACATTCACGTTTTTAAATTCAGTGATGGAACGACGTGTATTGAGGACCCAAAAACAACCTTCTGAGCGAAAATAAAACTAGTAATGCGCTTGATGAAGCCATGAGAACCTTTACTTCCATCGATTTGTTCCAACGAGTTGAAGTATAAGCAAATGAGGTTACAGGAATGTGTGGTGAGAAACGAAGTTATCCATTTCAAATTCAGGTTTTAACTGAAGTGAGGAGAACGATGGGTATTAGACCCAAAACCTTCAGGCCAGAAAACTAGACTAGTAATAGCACTTGATGACTCTTAGAAACTTCCTTCCAATCGATTTGTTCCCCCCAAAAGAGTTGAACGTATCAAGCAAATGTTAAGGTTAATTGTTAATGACTTGTGGTTAGAACCTAAGTTTCTACTTTCACTTCAAGGTTTTCAATTGAACGTGATGAGAACGAGGGATTGAGGACCCAACAACCTTCAGACCGCGAACTTAAAACTTATAATGCCGCTTGATGGAAGCGAAATTAGAAAACTTCACTTCACTCTATGTTCCAAAAGAGTTGAACGCATCAAGCAAATGAGGTTAATTGTTACATGAATTGTTGTTAGAACTTAAGTTTATACCTTTTCACTTTCAAGGTTTTAAAACTTGAGTGATAGAACGCCGTGTATTGAGGAACCCCAACAACCTTCATGGACGCGAAACTACACTTCATAATGTCGTGATGAAGCATTAGAAAACTTCACTTCATCTATTTTTCCAAAAGAGTGAACGCACAACCAAATGGAGGTTGATGTTACATGACTTGTGGTTGTAGAACCTAAGTTATCCATTTCATTCCAGTTTTAACTTGAAGTGATGAGAACTACGTGTATTATGGACCCAACACCTTCATGGACGTCGAAACTAAATTTAGTAAGCGCTTGTATGAAGCATGTAGAACTTCACTTTATCGATTTGTTCTAAAAGAGTGACGTCATCAATCAAATGATGTTGATGTAAGACTTGTGTTTAGAAGCCTAAGTTTTCCATTTCACATTCAGGTTTTTTAACTTGAAGTGATTAGAACGACGGTAGTGGGACCCCACAACCTTCATGACGCGAACAAAGCTTATATGCGCTTGATCGAATGGAAGCATTAGAACTTCACCTTTCAATCTATTTGTTCCAAAAGAGTTGAATATATCAAGCAATGAGGTTGAGTGTTACATGACTTGTGGTTAAACTAAGTTATCCATTTCACATTCAAGGTTTTTAATAACTTGAATTGATGAGAACACGTTATTGAGGACCCACAACCTTCATGACGCGAACTAAGACTTAGAAATGCGGCTTGATAAGCATTAGAAACTCCCTTCAATCGATTTGTTCCAAATAGTTTGAACGGATATCATGAGGCTTTAGTGTTACTACTTTTGGTTTAAACCTAGTTATCCATTTCAACTTCAAGGTTTTACGTTGAATGTGAGAACACGTGTTGAGGAACCAGCACCTTCAATGGACGCGAAACTAAGACTTAGTACTGCGACATGATGAAGCATTGAAACTTCACTTCAATCGATTGTTCCAAAAGAGTTGAACGTATCAGCAAATTGAGGTTGAGTGTTACATGACCTTGTGGTGGAACCTAAGTTGTCCAATCACTTCAAGGTTTTAACTTTAAGTGGATGAGAAGACGTTATTGAGGCCCAACAACCTTCATGGACACAAACTACGAACCTTAGTAATGCGCTTGATGAAGCATTAGAAACTTCCTTCACTCCATTTTTCCAAAAAGTTGAACGTATCAAGCAAATGGGTTGAGTGGTACATGACTTTGTTAGAACCTAAGTTATCCATTCACATTCAAGGGTTTTAGACTTGAAGTGATGAGAACGAGGTGTGTAAGGAAAAAATATTTTCTAAACTGGTAATAGAGACGCGAACCATAAGAACGAACCCTCATCGGCCCGACTTCCCACACCTCTGTCGGGCTCAAACTTTCACAGCGTCTGACGACTAACTCGGTCAGTGGTTATTGACAATTCGGGAAAAGAGAGATGCCCTCAATTCTCTTAACATAATACCACTCGGTTTTATGGTTGAGCGTTGACAACCCTCAGAACTTAGCGTACTCCGGTCATCAGTTGGCATTACGCGTGACTCGCTTATCATGCCTAAAAAGGAGACATCTTACGGTGGACACGTAGGTTCACGTGA
>CM039511.1:48697639-48708634 GCA_022432975.1 Begonia masoniana | reverse complement strand
AGTTTGAATAGGAAAACACTTTAAAAATTTGCCACAAAGTCAGGACGCATCTTTCGCCGATGCGGTTAAAGTCAACGGAAAAGAACAGAAAACAACACCAAAATAGAAGACTACTGCGATGAGTCAGCGAATGGAAAACAAAGGACATCTCTCGGTAGAACGTATCTACCGGTGGCTTACAACGACAAAATACAATCTACATCTTCCGATGACTGTCAGCCGTGACTTATTCATTCGAGCGACTTTGTTCTACACCCAAGAATGACTAAACGCAAAAGTCCTCCTACATCTCCCGATGACGTCAGCAAGCATCTTGCGAGGGTTTTAACAACCAAACACCCCTCATCCCCTTCGATTCGATATGGTAAATTGACTACTATACGATTACTAAACGACAAAGCATAAGACCCACTCATACCGGTAGCGGAAAATTACCAACTGATCAAACCTCAACAATTTGTTGTGAGCCCAACGCCATAGTGTAATCACCTTCAGGATCGCCAAATAGTATTTTCAAGTTTAGGACGAATGTACCCCTTGTTATATGACAACCAGAAACCAATAGTATCAAGAAAGGAAATTGACCACGTTTCTATTGGAATAGCAAGAAACAATATTATAGGGTTGTAAATCAAGTGTTGCACTTGAATTTCCGCAAGTTTACCGAATAACATTTGGAGCGAAATTCTCGACAGATATTCTAGTCTAGTGGTGTCCTACAATGAAGAACTCCCAAGTATTATGTGCTTACAAGAATAGTTAAATAGCATTAAATAGCCGTGAACATGAGAAGACTTTGCTTCTAAGATGTTCTAGGTTCAGCCTTCCTTGGAAACCATCAAAACACCTTTTTGGCCTTCTCTATGCAATATAAATGCAAGCGTGGTGTCACTCACTTCGAAATACTCATTCTAAGACCTATCTTTGCTTAATTTGGGCCTTAGCAAACTCATTTTGGTATTTGTAACCCATTAATACTTTAAGGCCCATTTCTTCAAGTGGTCTGGTTCTTGAAATAATTATTTTGGACTTCTTCTTGAAGCTCTTCTTTGCCCGCTCTAGTGATAGGTCCATTTTGTATTTTTCAAAACTCCATTCATATTCTTCTTGGCCCAACTCTTCCTTCATGCCATTCTTGCCCACATCAGAATTGAAGTTTTCTAATGCTTCATCAATCGCATTACTAAGTCTTAGTTTCGCGTCCATGAAGGTTGTTGAGTTCTCAATACACGTCGTTCTCATCACTTCAAGTTAAAACCTTGAAAGTGAAATGGATAACTTAGGTTCTAACCACAAGTCATGTAACACTCAACCTCATTTGCTTGATACGTTCAACTCTTTTGGAACAAATCGATTGAAGTGAGGTTTCTAATGCTTCATCAAGCGCATTACTAAGTCTTAGTTTCGCGTCCATGAAGGTTGTTGGGTCCTCAATACACGTCGTTCTCATCACTTCAAGTTAAAACCTTGAAAGTGAAATGGATAACTTAGGTTCTAACCACAAGTCATGTAACACTCAACCTCATTTGCTTGATACGTTCAACTCTTTTGTAACAAATCGATTGAAGTGAGGTTTCTAATGCTTCATCAAGCGCATTACTAAGTCTTAGTTTCGCGTCCATGAAGGTTGTTGGGTCCTCAATACACGTCGTTCTCATCACTTCAAGTTAAAACCTTGAAAGTGAAATGGATAACTTAGGTTCTAACCACAAGTCATGTAACACTCAACCTCATTTGCTTGATACGTTCAACTCTTTTGTAACAAATCGATTGAAGTGAGGTTTCTAATGCTTCATCAATCGCATTACTAAGTCTTAGTTTCGCGTCCATGAAGGTTGTTGAGTTCTCAATACACGTCGTTCTCATCACTTCAAGTTAAAACCTTGAAAGTGAAATGGATAACTTAGGTTCTAACCACAAGTCATGTAACACTTAACCTCATTTGCTTGATACGTTCAACTCTTTTGGAACAAATCGATTGAAGTGAGTTTCTAATGCTTCATCAAGTGCATTACTAAGTCTTAGTTTCGCGTCCATGAAGGTTGTTGGGTCCTCAATACACGTCGTTCTCATCACTTCAAGTTAAAACCTTGAAAGTGAAATGGATAACTTAGGTTCTAACCACAAGTCATGTAACACTTAACCTCATTTGCTTGATACGTACAACTCTTTTGTAACAAATCGATTGAAGTGAGGTTTCTAATGCTTCATCAATCGCATTACTAAGTCTTAGTTTCGCGTCCATGAAGGTTGTTGGGTTCTCAATACACGTCGTTCTCATCACTTCAAGTTAAAACCTTGAAAGTGAAATGGATAACTTAGGTTCTAACCACAAGTCATGTAACACTTAACCTCATTTGCTTGATACGTTCAACTCTTTTGGAACAAATCGATTGAAGTGAAGTTTCTAATGCTTCATCAAGCGCATTACTAAGTCTTAGTTTCGCGTCCATGAAGGTTGTTGGGTCCTCATACACGTCGTTCTCATCACTTCAAGTTAAAACCTTGAAAGTGAAATGGATATCTTAGGTTCTAACCACAAGTCATGTAACACTCAACCTCATTTGCTTGATACGTTCAACTCTTTTGGAACAAATCGATTGAAGTGAGGTTTCTAATGCTTCTTCAAACGCATTACTAAGTCTTAGTTTCGCGTCCATGAAGGTTGTTGGGTCCTCAAAAACACGTCGTTCTCATCACTTCAAGTTAAAACCTTGAAAGTGAAATGGATAACTTAGGTTCTAACCACAAGTCATGTAACACTCAACCTCATTTGCTTGATACGTTCAACTCTTTTGTAACAAATCGATTGAAGTGAAGTTTCTAATGCTTCATCAATCGCATTACTAAGTCTTAGTTTCGCGTCCATGAAGGTTGTTGAGTCCTCAATACACGTCGTTCTCATCACTTCAAGTTAAAACCTTGAATGTGAAACGGATAACTTAGGTTCTAACCACAAGTCATGTAACACTTAACCTCATTTGCTTGATACGTTCAACTCTTTTGGAACAAATCGATTGAAGTGAGGTTTCTAATGCTTCATCAATCGCATTACTAAGTCTTAGTTTCGCGTCCATGAAGGTTGTTGGGTCCTCAATACACGTCGTTCTCATCACTTCAGTTAAAACCTTGAAAGTGAAATGGATAACTTAGGTTCTAACCACAAGTCATGTAACACTTAACCTCATTTGCTTGATACGTACAACTCTTTTGTAACAATCGATTGAAGTGAAGTTTCCTTCTAATGCTTCATCAATCGCATTACTAAGTCTTAGTTTCGCGTCCATGAAGGTTGTTGGGTCCTCAATACACGTCGTTCTCATCACTTCAAGTTAAAACCTTGAATGTGAAATGGATAACTTAGGTTCTAACCACAAGTCATGTAACACTCAACCTCATTTGCTTGATACGTTCAACTCTTTTGGAACAAATCGATTGAAGTGAGGTTTCTAATGCTTCATCAAGCGCATTACTAAGTCTTAGTTTCGCGTCCATGAAGGTTGTTGGGTCCTCAATACACGTCGTTCTCATCACTTCAAGTTAAAACCTTGAATGTGAAATGGATAACTTAGGTTCTAACCACAAGTCATGTAACACTCAACCTCATTTGCTTGATACGTTCAACTCTTTTGGAACAAATCGATTGAAGTGAGGTTTCTAATGCTTCATCAAGCGCATTACTAAGTCTTAGTTTCGCGTCCATGAAGGTTGTTGGGTCCTCAATACACGTCGTTCTCATCACTTGAAGTTAAAACCTTGAATGTGAAATGGATAACTTAGGTTCTAACCACAAGTCATGTAACACTCAACCTCATTTGCTTGATACGTTCACTCTTTTGTAACAAATCGATTGAAGTGAAGTTTCAAATGCTTCAATCAATCGCATTACTAAGTCTTAGTTTCGCGTCCATGAAGGTTGTTGGGTCCTCAATACACGTCGTTCTCATCACTTCAAGTTAAAACCTTGAATGTGAAATGGATAACTTAGGTTCTAACCACAAGTCATGTAACACTTAACCTCATTTGCTTGATACGTTCAACTCTTTTGGAACAAATCGATTGAAGTGAGGTTTCTAATGCTTCATCAAGCGCATTACTAAGTCTTAGTTTCGCGTCCATGAAGGTTGTTGGGTCCTCAATACACGTCGTTCTCATCACTTCAAGTTAAAACCTTGAATGTGAAATGGATAACTTAGGTTCTAACCACAAGTCATGTAACACTCAACCTCATTTGCTTGATACGTTCAACTCTTTTGGAACAAATCGATTGAAGTGAGGTTTCTAATGCTTCATCAAGCGCATTACTAAGTCTTAGTTTCGCGTCCATGAAGGTTGTTGGGTCCTCAATACACGTCGTTCTCATCACTTCAAGTTAAAACCTTGAATGTGAAATGGATAACTTAGGTTCTAACCACAAGTCATGTAACACTCAACCTCATTTGCTTGATACGTTCAACTCTTTTGTAACAAATCGATTGAAGTGAAGTTTCTAATGCTTCATCAAGCGCATTACTAAGTCTTAGTTTTCGCGTCCATAAAGGTTGTTGGGTCCACAATACACGTCGTTCTCATCACTTCAAGTTAAAACCTTGAATGTGAAATGGATAACTTAGGTTCTAACCACAAGTCATGTAACACTCAACCTCATTTGCTTGATACGTTCAACTCTTTTGGAACAAATCGATTGAAGTGAGGTTTCTAATGCTTCATCAAGCGCATTACTAAGTCTTAGTTTTCGCGTCCATGAAGGTTGTTGGGTCCTCAATACACGTCGTTCTCATCACTTCAAGTTAAAACCTTGAAAGTGAAATGGATAACTTAGGTTCTAACCACAAGTCATGTAACACTCAACCTCATTTGCTTGATACGTTCAACTCTTTTGGAACAAATCGATTGAAGTGAGGTTTCTAATGCTTCATTCAAGCGCCATTACTATGTATTTAGTTTTGGCGTCCATGAAAGTTGTTGGGTCCTCAATACACGTCGTTCTCATCACTTGAAGTTAAAACCTTGAAAGTGAAATGGATAACTTAGGTTCTAACCACAAGTCATGTAACACTCAACCTCATTTGCTTGATACGTTCAACTCTTTTGTAACAAATCGATTGAAGTGAAGTTTCTAATGCTTCATCAATCGCATTACTAAGTCTTAGTTTTCGCGTCCATGAAGGTTGTTGGGTCCTCAATACACGTCGTTCTCATCACTTCAAGTTAAAACCTTGAATGTGAAATGGATAACTTGGTTCTAACCACAAGTCATGTAACACTTAACCTCCTTTGCTTGATACGTTCAACTCTTTTGTAACAAATCGATTGAAGTGAGGTTTCTAATGCTTCATCAATCGCATTACTAAGTCTTAGTTTTCGCGTCCATGAAGGTTGTTGGGTCCTCAATACACGTCGTTCTCATCACTTCAAGTTAAAACCTTGAAAGTGAAATGGATAACTTGGTTCTAACCACAAGTCATGTAACACTCAACCTCATTTGCTTGATACGTTCAACTCTTTTGTAACAAATCGATTGAAGTGAGGTTTCTAATGCTTCATCAATCGCATTACTAAGTCTTAGTTTTCGCGTCCATGAAGGTTGTTGGGTCCTCAATACACGTCGTTCTCATCACTTCAAGTTAAAACCTTGAATGTGAAATGGATAACTTAGGTTCTAACCACAAGTCATGTAACACTCAACCTCATTTGCTTGATACGTTCAACTCTTTTGGAACAAATCGATTGAAGTGAAGTTTCTAATGCTTCATCAATCGCATTACTAAGTCGTATTTTCGCGTCCATGAAGGTTGTTGGGTCCACAATACACGTCGTTCTCATCACTTCAAGTTAAAACCTTGAATGTGAAATGGATAACTTAGGTTCTAACCACAAGTCATGTAACACTCAACCTCATTTGCTTGATACGTTCAACTCTTTTGGAACAAATCGATTGAAGTGAGGTTTCTAATGCTTCATCAAGCGCATTACTACGTCTTAGTTTCGCGTCCATGAAGGTTGTTGGGTCCTCAATACACGTCGTTCTCATCACTTCAAGTTAAAACCTTGAAAGTGAAATGGATAACTTAGGTTCTAACCACAAGTCATGTAACACTCAACCTCATTTGCTTGATACGTTCAACTCTTTTGGAACAAATCGATTGAAGTGAGGTTTCTAATGCTTCATCAAGCGCATTACTAAGTCTTCGTTTCGCGTCCATGAAGGTTGTTGGGTCCTCAAAACACGTAGTTCTCATCACTTGAAGTTAAAACCTTGAAAGTGAAATGGATAACTTAGGTTCTAACCACAAGTCATGTAACACTCAACCTCATTTGCTTGATACGTTCAACTCTTTTGGAACAAATCGATTGAAGTGAAGTTTCTAATGCTTCATCAATCGCATTACTAAGTCTTCGTTTCGCGTCCATGAAGGTTGTTGGGTCCTCAATACACGTCGTTCTCATCACTTCAAGTTAAAACCTTGAATGTGAAATGGATAACTTAGGTTCTAACCACAAGTCATGTAACACTCAACCTCATTTGCTTGATACGTTCAACTCTTTTGGAACAAATCGATTGAAGGGAGGTTTCTAATGCTTCATCAAGCGCATTACTAAGTCGTATTTTCGCGTCCATGAAGGTTGTGGGTCCACAATACACGTCGTTCTCATCACTTCAAGTTAAAACCTTGAATGTGAAATGGATACTTAGGTTCTAACCACAAGTCATGTAACACTCAACCTCATTTGCTTGATACGTTCAACTCTTTTTTAAAAATCGATTGAAGTGAAGTTTCTAATGCTTCATCAATCGCATTACTAAGTCTTCGTTTCGCGTCCATGAAGATTGATGAGTCCTCAATACACTTCGTTCTCATCACTTCAGTTAAAAACCTTGAATGTGAAATGGATGTGGCCGGTGTCGATCGAACCAAAGTCATTTAACACTCAACCGCCTTTGCTTGTACGTTCAACTCTTTTGTAACAATCGATTGTAAGAGCAGTTCTAACATGCTTCATCATCGCATTACTAAGATCCGTATTTTCGCGTCCAATTGAAGGTTGTTGGGTCCACAAACACGTCGTTCTCATCACTCAAGTTAAAACCTCTTCACTGTGAATGGATAACTTATGTTCTAACCACATTCAGTAACACTCAACCGCCATTTGCTTGATACGTTCAACTCTTGTTGTAACAATCGATTTGCAGTGATGTTTCTTCTAATGCGTCTCAATCGCATTACTAAGTCTTCGTTTCGCGTCCCTTGAAGAGTGATGAGTCCTCAATACAACGTCCGTTCTCATCACTTCAAGTGTAAAAACCTTGAATGTGAAACTTGGATATCTTAGGTTCTAACCACAAGTCCATGTAACACTCACCTCATTTGCTTGATAGTTCAACTCTTTTGGAACAAATCGTTGAAGGGAGTTTCCTAATGCTCTCCCAGTGCTTACTAGTCTTAGTTTCGCGTCCATTTACAGGTTGTTTGGTTCTCAATACACTCGTTCCCATCACTTCCAATTAAAACCTTGAAATAAATGGATAACTGTACTTCTAACCACAGTCATGTAACCTCAACCTCATTGCTTGATACGATTCAACTCTTTTGTAAAAAATCGATTTGAATGAAGTTTCTAATGCTTCATCAATCGCATTACTAAGTCTTATTTTCCGTCCAGGAAGGTTTGTTGGTCCGCAATACACTCCGTTCTCATCCCTTCAAGTTTTAAAACCTTGAATGAAAATGGATAACTTAGTTCTAACCACAGGCATGTAACACTCACCTCATTTGCTTGATATACGTTTCACTCTTGTGGAACAAATTATTGAAGTGGAGGTTTCTTAATCTTCATCAAGCGCTACTATTTCTTAGTTTTGCGTCCATGAAGTTGTTGGTCGCAAAACACGTCGTTTCTCAATCACTTGAAGATAAAACCTTGAAAGTGAAATGAAACTTACGTTCTAACTACATAGTCGTAACACTCCAACCTATTGTGCTTGATACGTTCACCTCTTTTTGTAACAACTCGATTGAAGGAAGGTTTTCTAATGCTTCATCAATCGCATTACTCAGTCTTTGGTTTCGCGTTTTGAAGGTTTGTTGAGTCCCCTCAATACACGTCGTTCTCATCACGTTCAAGTCAAGTTACAACCTTGAATGTGAAATGGATAACTTAATTCTAACCAAATCTGTAACACTCAACCTCATTTGCTTGTCTTAACTCTTTTGGAACAAATCGATTGAGGAGGTTTCTCATCATTCGTCTCAAGACGCATTACTAATGTCTTAGTTCCGCGTCCATGAAAGTTGTTGGGTCCTCAAATCACTCTGTTTCTCATCACTTGAAGTTAAAACCTTGAAAGTGAAATGGTATCTTAACGTTCTAACCACACGTCCCATGTACACTTCCCTCATTGGCTTGATACTTGTCAATTCTTTTGGAACAAATCCGATTGAATGAAGTTTCTAATGATTAATCAAGCGCATTACTAGCTTAGTTTTGCTGTCATGAGGGTGTGTTGGGTCCTTAAATACAAAACGTCATTCCTCATCATTTCAGCTAAAACCTTGAATTTGAAATGGATAACTTAGGTTCTACCACAAGTCATGTAACCTCAACCTGATTGCTTGATACGTTCAACTCTTTTTGGAACAAATCGTTGAGTGAAGTTTCTATGCTTCACTGCAATCGCATATTACGTCCTTAGTTTCGCGTCCTTGAAGGTTGTTGTTGTGTCCTCAATACCGTCGGCGCTTCACTTCAAGTTAAAACTGGAAAGTGAATGATAACTAGGTTCTAACCACAATCATGTTAACACTCACCTCATTTGCTTGATACGTTCAACTCTTTTTGGAACAACTCGATTGAAGTGAGGGTTTCCAGCTTCATCAAGCCATTACTATGTCTTAGTTTCGCGTCCTGAAAGTTGTTGGGTCCTCAAAACACTCGTTCTCATCACTTTGAAGGTACAACCTGAAAGTGAAAAATGGATAACTTACGTTCTAACCACAATCATGTCACTCAACCTCATTTGCTTCATACGTTCACTCTTTTGGTAACAATCGATTCAAGTGAATTTTCTAAATGCTTCATCAATCCTTACTAAGTCCTGTATTTCGGCGTCATGAGGGTTGTCGGTCCGCAATACCCGTCGTTCTCAATCCTTCATGTTAAAACCTTGAATGTGAAATGGATAACTTAGATTCTAAGCCATAACAAGTCCATGAACACTCAACCTCATTTGCTTGATCCGTTCAACTCTTTTTGGAACAATCGTTGAAGTGAGGTTTCAATGCTTCCCAAGCGCATTACTATGTCTTAGTTTTGCGTCCATGAATTGTTGTCCTCAAAACACGTCGTTCTCATCCCCTTGAAGTAAACCTTGAAGTGAAATGGATACTTACGTTCTAACTACAAGTCATGTAACACTCAAACCGTATTTGCTTTATATACCCCGTTCACTCTTTTGTAACAAATGTTGAAGTGAGTTTTCTATGATGCTTCATCAATCGCATTACTAAGTCTTGGTTTCGCGTTTATGAAGGTTTTTGAGTCCTCAATACACGTCGTTCGCATCAATTCAAGTTAACACCTTGAATGTGAATGGATAACTTAGTTCTAACCACAAGTCATGAACCTCAACTCATTTGCTTGATACGTTCACTCTTTTGGAACACATCGATTGAAGTGATGTTTCTCAATGCTCATCCAGCGCATTACTATTTCTTAGTTTCGCGCCATGAATTTGTTTGGGTCTTCAAAACAAACGTCGTTCTCATCCTGAATTTAAAACCTTGAAGTAAATGGTAACTTACGTTTAACCACAAGTCATGTAACACTCAACCTCATTTGGTTGATACGTTCAACTCTTTTGTAACAAAGCGTTGAAGTGAAGTTTCCCTATGCTTCTCAATCGCATTACTAAGTCTTGGTTTTCGCGTTATGAAGCTTGTTGATCCTCATACACGTCGTTCCTCCTCAGTTCAAGTTAAAACCTTGATGTGAAATCGATACTTAGATTCTAACCACAGTTCATGTAACACTCACCTCATTTGCATTGATTACGTTTCAACCTCTTTTTTGGACATCGCTTGAAGTGAGGTTTCTAATGTTAAAAGCGCATACTAAGTCTTAGTTTCGGCGGCCATGCAAGGTTTGTGGGGTCCTCAATACACGTCTTTCTAATCACTTCAAATTTAAAACCTTGAAAAGTGAAATGGATAAGTTAGTTTTCTAAACCACAAGTCATGTAACACGCAACCTTATTGCTTGATACGTTCAACTCCTTTTTGTAACAATAGATTGAAGGGAAGGTTTCTAATGCTTCATCAAGTGCGTACTAAGTCTTAGTTTCGCGTCCATGAGGTTTTTTGGAGTCACTCCAATACACGTCGTTCTAAACTTCAAGTTAAACCCTTGACAGTGAAATGATACTTATGTTCTAACCATAAGTCATTTACACTCCACCTCATTTGCTTGTTACGTTCAACTCCTTTGGACAAATAGAGTGAAGGAGGTTTCTAATGCTCATCAAGTGAATTACTTAGTCTTAGTCCGCGTCCATGAAGGTTTTTGTCCTCAATACACGTCGTTCTAATCATTCAAGTTTTAAAACCCTTAGAAAGTGAATGGGATAACTTAGGTTCTAACACAAGTCTGTAACACTCAACCTCTTTGCTTGATACGTTCAACTCTTTGGACCAAAATCGATGAGTGAAGTTTCTAATGCTCATCAAGCGCCTTACTAAATCTAATCTTAGTTTCGCGCCCAAGAAGGTTTTGTTGGGTCCTCAATACCGGCGTTCTCATCACTTCAAGTTACACCTTGGTGTGAATTGTAACTTGGTTCTAGCACAAGTCATGTAACACTCAACCTCAGTTTTTTACTACGTTTTCAACCTTTTTGGAACAAATCGATTGAAGTTAAGTTTTTAATGCTTCATAGCGCATTACTAAGTCCGTTGTTTCGCTTCCATGAAGATTGTTGGTTCCTCATACACGTCGTTC
>CM039511.1:48594271-48690399 GCA_022432975.1 Begonia masoniana | reverse complement strand
ATTTGAAGTGATGAGAACGACGTGTATTGAGGACCAACAACCTTCATGGACGCGAAACTAAGACTTAGTAATGCGCTTGATGAAGCATTAGAAACTTCACTTCAATCGATTTGTTACAAAAAGTAGTGTGAACGTATCAAGCAAAATGAGGTTGAGTGGTACATGACTTGTGGTTAGAACCTAAGTTCTCCATTTCACTTTCAAGGTTTTAACTTGAAGTGATAGAACGACGTGTATTGAGGACCCAACACCTTCATGGACGCGAAACTAAGACTTAGTAATGCGCTTGATGAAGCATTAGAAACTTCACTTCAATCAGTTTGTTCCAAAGAGTTGAACGTAATCAAGCAAATGAGGTTGGTGTTACATGACTTGTGGTTAGAATCCTAAGTTATCCATTTCACATTCAAGGTTTTAACTTGAAGTGATGAGAACGACGTGTATTGAGGACCCAACAACCTTATTGGAGGCGCAACTAAAGACTTAGTAATGCGCTTGATGAAGCATTAGAAACTTCACTTCAATCGATTTGTTCCAAAAGAGTCGAACGTATCAAGCAAATGAGGTTGAGGTGTTACATGACTTGTGGGTAGAATCTAAGTTATACATTTCACATTCAAGGTTTTAACTTGAAGTGATGAGAACGACGTGTATTGAGGACCCAACACCTTCTTGGAGGCGAAACTAAGACTTAGTAATGCGCTTGATGAAGCATTAGAAACTTCACTTCAATCGATTTGTTCCAAAAGAGTCGAACGTATCAAGCAAATGAGGTTGAGTGTTACATGACTTGTGGTTAGAACCTAAGTTATCCATTTCACATTCAAGGTTTTAATTTGAAGTGATGAGAACGACGTGTATTGAGGACCCAACAACCTTCATGGACGGCGAAACTAAGACTTAGTAATGCGCTTGATGAAGCATTAGAAACTTCACTTCAATCGATTTGTTCCAAAAGAGTCGAACGTATCAAGCAAATGAGGTTGAGTGTTACATGACTTGTGGTTAGAACCTAAGTTATCCATTTCACATTTCAAGGTTTTAACTTGAAGTGATGAGAACGACGTGTATTGAGGACCCAACAACCTTCATTGGACGCGAAACTAAGACTTAGTAATGCGCTTGATGAAGCATTAGAAACTTCACTTCAATCGATTTGTTCCAAAAGAGTCGAACGTATCAAGCAAATGAGGTTGTGTGTTACATGACTTGTGGTTAGAATCTAAGTTATCCATTTCACATTCAAGGTTTTAACTTGAAGTGATGAGAACGACGTGTATTGAGGACCCAACAACCTTCATTGGACGCGAAACTAAGACTTAGTAATGCGCTTGATGAAGCATTAGAAACTTCACTTCAATCGATTTGTTCCAAAAGAGTCGAACGTATCAAGCAAATGAGGTTGTGTGTTACATGACTTGTGGTTAGAATCTAAGTTATACATTTCACATTCAAGGTTTTAACTTGAAGTGATGAGAACGACGTGTATTGAGGACCCAACAACCTTCTTGGACGCGAAACTAAGACTTAGTAATGCGCTTGATGAAGCATTAGAAACTTCACTTCAATCGATTTGTTCCAAAAGAGTCGAACGTATCAAGCAAATGAGGTTGAGTGTTCCATGACTTGTGGTTAGAATCTAAGTTATACATTTCACATTCAAGGTTTTAACTTGAAGTGATGAGAACGACGTGTATTGAGGACCCAACAACCTTCATGGACGCGAAACTAAGACTTAGTAATGCGCTTGATGAAGCATTAGAAACTTCACTTCAATCGATTTGTTCCAAAAGAGTCGAACGTATCAAGCAAATGAGGTTGAGTGTTACATGACTTGTGGTTAGAATCCTAAGTTATACATTTCACATTCAAGGTTTTAACTTGAAGTGATGAGAACGACGTGTATTGAGGACCCAACAACCTTCTGGACGCGAAACTAAGACTTAGTAATGCGCTTGATGAAGCATTAGAAACTTCACTTCAATCGATTTGTTCCAAAAGAGTCGAACGTATCAAGCAAATGAGGTTGTGTGTTACATGACTTGTGGTTAGAACCTAAGTTATACATTTCACATTCAAGGTTTTAACTTGAAGTGATGAGAACGACGTGTATTGAGGACCCAACAACCTTCATGGACGCGAAACTAAGACTTAGTAATGCGCTTGATGAAGCATTAGAAACTTCACTTCAATCGATTTGTTCCAAAAGAGTCGAACGTATCAAGCAAATGAGGTTGAGTGTTACATGACTTGTGGTTAGAACCTAAGTTATCCATTTCACATTCAAGGTTTTAACTTGAAGTGATGAGAACGACGTGTATTGAGGACCCAACAACCTTCATGGACGCGAAACTAAGACTTAGTAATGCGCTTGATGAAGCATTAGAAACTTTACTTCAATCGATTTGTTCCAAAAGAGTCGAACGTATCAAGCAAATGAGGTTGAGTGTTACATGACTTGTGGTTAGAATCTAAGTTATACATTTCACATTCAAGGTTTTATCTTGAAGTGATGAGAACGACGTGTATTGAGGACCCAACAACCTTCATTGGAGGCGAAACTAAGACTTAGTAATGCGCTTGATGAAGCATTAGAAACTTCACTTCAATCGATTTGTTCCAAAAGAGTCGAACGTATCAAGCAAATGAGGTTGTAGTGTTACATGACTTGTGGTTAGAATCTAAGTTATACATTTCACATTCAAGGTTTTAACTTGAAGTGATGAGAACGACGTGTATTGAGGACCCAACAACCTTCATGGACGCGAAACTAAGACTTAGTAATGCGCTTGATGAAGCATTAGAAACTTCACTTCAATCGATTTGTTCCAAAAGAGTCGAACGTATCAAGCAAATGAGGTTGAGTGTTACATGACTTGTGGTTAGAACCTAAGTTATCATTTCACATTCAAGGTTTTAACTTGAAGTGATGAGAACGACGTGTATTGAGGACCCAACAACCTTCATGGACGCGAAACTAAGACTTAGTAATGCGCTTGATGAAGCATTAGAAACTTCACTTCAATCAATTTGTTCCAAAAGAGTCGAACGTATCAAGCAAATGAGGTTGAGTGTTACATGACTTGTGGTTAGAACCTAAGTTATCCATTTCACATTCAAGGTTTTAACTTGAAGTGATGAGAACGACGTGTATTGAGGACCCAACAACCTTCATGGACGCGAAACTAAGACTTAGTAATGCGCTTGATGAAGCATTAGAAACTTCACTTCAATCGATTTGTTCCAAAAGAGTCGAACGTATCAAGCAAATGAGGTTGAGTGTTACATGACTTGTGGTTAGAATCTAAGTTATCCATTTCACATTCAAGGTTTTAACTTGAAGTGATGAGAACGACGTGTATTGAGGACCCAACAACCTTCTTGGACGCGAAACTAAGACTTAGTAATGCGCTTGATGAAGCATTAGAAACTTCACTTCAATCGATTTGTTCCAAAAGAGTCGAACGTATCAAGCAAATGAGGTTGAGTGTTACATGACTTGTGGTTAGAACCTAAGTTATACATTTCACATTCAAGGTTTTAACTTGAAGTGATGAGAACGACGTGTATTGAGGACCCAACAACCTTCATGGACGCGAAACTAAGACTTAGTAATGCGCTTGATGAAGCATTAGAAACTTCACTTCAATCGATTTGTTCCAAAAGAGTCGAACGTATCAAGCAAATGAGGTTGAGTGTTCCATGACTTGTGGTTAGAATCTAAGTTATACATTTCACATTCAAGGTTTTAACTTGAAGTGATGAGAACGACGTGTATTGAGGACCCAACAACCTTCTTGGACGGCGAAACTAAGACTTAGTAATGCGCTTGATGAAGCATTAGAAACTTCACTTCAATCGATTTGTTCCAAAAGAGTCGAACGTATCAAGCAAATGAGGTTGTGTGTTACATGACTTGTGGTTAGAATCTAAGTTATCATTTCACATTCAAGGTTTTAACTTGAAGTGATGAGAACGACGTGTATTGAGGACCCAACAACCTTCATGGACGCGAAACTAAGACTTAGTAATGCGCTTGATGAAGCATTAGAAACTTCACTTCAATCGATTTGTTCCAAAAGAGTCGAACGTATCAAGCAAATGAGGTTGAGTGTTACATGACTTGTGGTTAGAACCTAAGTTATACATTTCACATTCAAGGTTTTAACTTGAAGTGATGAGAACGACGTGTATTGAGGACCCAACAACCTTCTTGGAGGCGAAACTAAGACTTAGTAATGCGCTTGATGAAGCATTAGAAACTTCACTTCAATCGATTTGTTCCAAAAGAGTCGAACGTATCAAGCAAATGAGGTTGTGTGTTACATGACTTGTGGTTAGAATCTAAGTTATACATTTCACATTCAAGGTTTTAACTTGAAGTGATGAGAACGACGTGTATTGAGGACCCAACAACCTTCTTGGACGGCGAAACTAAGACTTAGTAATGCGCTTGATGAAGCATTAGAAACTTCACTTCAATCGATTTGTTCCAAAGAGTCGAACGTATCAAGCAAATGAGGTTGTGTGTTACATGACTTGTGGTTAGAATCTAAGTTATCCATTTCACATTCAAGGTTTTAACTTGAAGTGATGAGAACGACGTGTATTGAGGACCCAACAACCTTCTTGGAGGCGAAACTAAGACTTAGTAATGCGCTTGATGAAGCATTAGAAACTTCACTTCAATCGATTTGTTCCAAAAGAGTCGAACGTATCAAGCAAATGAGGTTGTGTGTTACATGACTTGTGGTTAGAATCTAAGTTATACATTTCACATTCAAGGTTTTATCTTGAAGTGATGAGAACGACGTGTATTGAGGACCCAACAACCTTCTTGGACGCGAAACTAAGACTTAGTAATGCGCTTGATGAAGCATTAGAAACTTCACTTCAATCGATTTGTTCCAAAAGAGTCGAACGTATCAAGCAAATGAGGTTGTGTGTTACATGACTTGTGGTTAGAATCTAAGTTATACATTTCACATTCAAGGTTTTAACTTGAAGTGATGAGAACGACGTGTATTGAGGACCCAACAACCTTCATGGAGGCGAAACTAAGACTTAGTAATGCGCTTGATGAAGCATTAGAAACTTCACTTCAATCGATTTGTTCCAAAAGAGTCGAACGTATCAAGCAAATGAGGTTGAGTGTTCCATGACTTGTGGTTAGAATCTAAGTTATACATTTCACATTCAAGGTTTTAACTTGAAGTGATGAGAACGACGTGTATTGAGGACCCAACAACCTTCATGGACGCGAAACTAAGACTTAGTAATGCGCTTGATGAAGCATTAGAAACTTCACTTCAATCGATTTGTTCCAAAAGAGTCGAACGTATCAAGCAAATGAGGTTGTGTGTTACATGACTTGTGGTTAGAATCTAAGTTATACATTTCACATTCAAGGTTTTAACTTGAAGTGATGAGAACGACGTGTATTGAGGACCCAACAACCTTCATGGACGCGAAACTAAGACTTAGTAATGCGCTTGATGAAGCATTAGAAACTTCACTTCAATCGATTTGTTCCAAAAGAGTCGAACGTATCAAGCAAATGAGGTTGAGTGTTCCATGACTTGTGGTTAGAATCTAAGTTATACATTTCACATTCAAGGTTTTAACTTGAAGTGATGAGAACGACGTGTATTGAGGACCCAACAACCTTCATGGAGGCGAAACTAAGACTTAGTAATGCGCTTGATGAAGCATTAGAAACTTCACTTCAATCGATTTGTTCCAAAAGAGTCGAACGTATCAAGCAAATGAGGTTGTGTGTTACATGACTTGTGGTTAGAATCTAAGTTATACATTTCACATTCAAGGTTTTAACTTGAAGTGATGAGAACGACGTGTATTGAGGACCCAACAACCTTCATGGACGCGAAACTAAGACTTAGTAATGCGCTTGATGAAGCATTAGAAACTTCACTTCAATCGATTTGTTCCAAAAGAGTCGAACGTATCAAGCAAATGAGGTTGAGTGTTCCATGACTTGTGGTTAGAATCTAAGTTATACATTTCACATTCAAGGTTTTAACTTGAAGTGATGAGAACGACGTGTATTGAGGACCCAACAACCTTCATGGACGCGAAACTAAGACTTAGTAATGCGCTTGATGAAGCATTAGAAACTTCACTTCAATCGATTTGTTCCAAAAGAGTCGAACGTATCAAGCAAATGAGGTTGAGTGTTACATGACTTGTGGTTAGAACCTAAGTTATCCATTTCACATTCAAGGTTTTAACTTGAAGTGATGAGAACGACGTGTATTGAGGACCCAACAACCTTCATGGACGCGAAACTAAGACTTAGTAATGCGCTTGATGAAGCATTAGAAACTTCACTTCAATCGATTTGTTCCAAAAGAGTCGAACGTATCAAGCAAATGAGGTTGTGTGTTACATGACTTGTGGTTAGAATCTAAGTTATACATTTCACATTCAAGGTTTTAACTTGAAGTGATGAGAACGACGTGTATTGAGGACCCAACAACCTTCTTGGAGGCGAAACTAAGACTTAGTAATGCGCTTGATGAAGCATTAGAAACTTCACTTCAATCGATTTGTTCCAAAAGAGTCGAACGTATCAAGCAAATGAGGTTGTGTGTTACATGACTTGTGGTTAGAATCTAAGTTATACATTTCACATTCAAGGTTTTAACTTGAAGTGATGAGAACGACGTGTATTGAGGACCCAACAACCTTCATGGACGCGAAACTAAGACTTAGTAATGCGCTTGATGAAGCATTAGAAACTTCACTTCAATCGATTTGTTCCAAAAGAGTCGAACGTATCAAGCAAATGAGGTTGATGTGTTACATGACTTGTGGTTAGAATCTAAGTTATACATTTCACATTCAAGGTTTTAACTTGAAGTGATGAGAACGACGTGTATTGAGGACCCAACAACCTTCATGGACGGCGAAACTAAGACTTAGTAATGCGCTTGATGAAGCATTAGAAACTTCACTTCAATCGATTTGTTCCAAAAGAGTCGAACGTATCAAGCAAATGAGGTTGTGTGTTACATGACTTGTGGTTAGAATCTAAGTTATACATTTCACATTCAAGGTTTTAACTTGAAGTGATGAGAACGACGTGTATTGAGGACCCAACAACCTTCATGGACGCGAAACTAAGACTTAGTAATGCGCTTGATGAAGCATTAGAAACTTCACTTCAATCGATTTGTTCCAAAAGAGTCGAACGTATCAAGCAAATGAGGTTGAGTGTTCCATGACTTGTGGTTAGAATCTAAGTTATACATTTCACATTCAAGGTTTTAACTTGAAGTGATGAGAACGACGTGTATTGAGGACCCAACAACCTTCTTGGAGGCGAAACTAAGACTTAGTAATGCGCTTGATGAAGCATTAGAAACTTCACTTCAATCGATTTGTTCCAAAAGAGTCGAACGTATCAAGCAAATGAGGTTGTGTGTTACATGACTTGTGGTTAGAATCTAAGTTATACATTTCACATTCAAGGTTTTAACTTGAAGTGATGAGAACGACGTGTATTGAGGACCCAACAACCTTCATGGACGCGAAACTAAGACTTAGTAATGCGCTTGATGAAGCATTAGAAACTTCACTTCAATCGATTTGTTCCAAAAGAGTCGAACGTATCAAGCAAATGAGGTTGAGTGTTCCATGACTTGTGGTTAGAATCTAAGTTATACATTTCACATTCAAGGTTTTAACTTGAAGTGATGAGAACGACGTGTATTGAGGACCCAACAACCTTCTTGGAGGCGAAACTAAGACTTAGTAATGCGCTTGATGAAGCATTAGAAACTTCACTTCAATCGATTTGTTCCAAAAGAGTCGAACGTATCAAGCAAATGAGGTTGAGTGTTCCATGACTTGTGGTTAGAATCTAAGTTATCCATTTCACATTCAAGGTTTTAACTTGAAGTGATGAGAACGACGTGTATTGAGGACCCAACAACCTTCATGGACGCGAAACTAAGACTTAGTAATGCGCTTGATGAAGCATTAGAAACTTCACTTCAATCGATTTGTTCCAAAAGAGTCGAACGTATCAAGCAAATGAGGTTGATGTGTTACATGACTTGTGGTTAGAATCTAAGTTATACATTTCACATTCAAGGTTTTAACTTGAAGTGATGAGAACGACGTGTATTGAGGACCCAACAACCTTCTGGACGCGAAACTAAGACTTAGTAATGCGCTTGATGAAGCATTAGAAACTTCACTTCAATCGATTTGTTCCAAAAGAGTCGAACGTATCAAGCAAATGAGGTTGAGTGTTACATGACTTGTGGTTAGAATCTAAGTTATACATTTCACATTCAAGGTTTTATCTTGAAGTGATGAGAACGACGTGTATTGAGGACCCAACAACCTTCATGGACGCGAAACTAAGACTTAGTAATGCGCTTGATGAAGCATTAGAAACTTCACTTCAATCGATTTGTTCCAAAAGAGTCGAACGTATCAAGCAAATGAGGTTGAGTGTTACATGACTTGTGGTTAGAATCTAAGTTATACATTTCACATTCAAGGTTTTAACTTGAAGTGATGAGAACGACGTGTATTGAGGACCCAACAACCTTCATGGAGGCGAAACTAAGACTTAGTAATGCGCTTGATGAAGCATTAGAAACTTCACTTCAATCGATTTGTTCCAAAAGAGTCGAACGTATCAAGCAAATGAGGTTGAGTGTTACATGACTTGTGGTTAGAATCTAAGTTATACATTTCACATTCAAGGTTTTAACTTGAAGTGATGAGAACGACGTGTATTGAGGACCCAACAACCTTCATGGACGCGAAACTAAGACTTAGTAATGCGCTTGATGAAGCATTAGAAACTTCACTTCAATCGATTTGTTCCAAAAGAGTCGAACGTATCAAGCAAATGAGGTTGAGTGTTCCATGACTTGTGGTTAGAATCTAAGTTATACATTTCACATTCAAGGTTTTAACTTGAAGTGATGAGAACGACGTGTATTGAGGACCCAACAACCTTCATGGACGCGAAACTAAGACTTAGTAATGCGCTTGATGAAGCATTAGAAACTTCACTTCAATCGATTTGTTCCAAAAGAGTCGAACGTATCAAGCAAATGAGGTTGAGTGTTCCATGACTTGTGGTTAGAATCTAAGTTATACATTTCACATTCAAGGTTTTAACTTGAAGTGATGAGAACGACGTGTATTGAGGACCCAACAACCTTCTGGACGCGAAACTAAGACTTAGTAATGCGCTTGATGAAGCATTAGAAACTTCACTTCAATCGATTTGTTCCAAAAGAGTCGAACGTATCAAGCAAATGAGGTTGTGTGTTACATGACTTGTGGTTAGAATCTAAGTTATACATTTCACATTCAAGGTTTTAACTTGAAGTGATGAGAACGACGTGTATTGAGGACCCAACAACCTTCTTGGAGGCGAAACTAAGACTTAGTAATGCGCTTGATGAAGCATTAGAAACTTCACTTCAATCGATTTGTTCCAAAAGAGTCGAACGTATCAAGCAAATGAGGTTGTGTGTTACATGACTTGTGGTTAGAATCTAAGTTATACATTTCACATTCAAGGTTTTATCTTGAAGTGATGAGAACGACGTGTATTGAGGACCCAACAACCTTCTTGGACGCGAAACTAAGACTTAGTAATGCGCTTGATGAAGCATTAGAAACTTCACTTCAATCGATTTGTTCCAAAAGAGTCGAACGTATCAAGCAAATGAGGTTGAGTGTTCCATGACTTGTGGTTAGAATCTAAGTTATACATTTCACATTCAAGGTTTTAACTTGAAGTGATGAGAACGACGTGTATTGAGGACCCAACAACCTTCTTGGACGCGAAACTAAGACTTAGTAATGCGCTTGATGAAGCATTAGAAACTTCACTTCAATCGATTTGTTCCAAAAGAGTCGAACGTATCAAGCAAATGAGGTTGAGTGTTCCATGACTTGTGGTTAGAATCTAAGTTATACATTTCACATTCAAGGTTTTAACTTGAAGTGATGAGAACGACGTGTATTGAGGACCCAACAACCTTCATGGACGCGAAACTAAGACTTAGTAATGCGCTTGATGAAGCATTAGAAACTTCACTTCAATCGATTTGTTCCAAAAGAGTCGAACGTATCAAGCAAATGAGGTTGAGTGTTCCATGACTTGTGGTTAGAATCTAAGTTATACATTTCACATTCAAGGTTTTAACTTGAAGTGATGAGAACGACGTGTATTGAGGACCCAACAACCTTCATGGACGCGAAACTAAGACTTAGTAATGCGCTTGATGAAGCATTAGAAACTTCACTTCAATCGATTTGTTCCAAAAGAGTCGAACGTATCAAGCAAATGAGGTTGTGTGTTACATGACTTGTGGTTAGAATCTAAGTTATACATTTCACATTCAAGGTTTTAACTTGAAGTGATGAGAACGACGTGTATTGAGGACCCAACAACCTTCTTGGACGCGAAACTAAGACTTAGTAATGCGCTTGATGAAGCATTAGAAACTTCACTTCAATCGATTTGTTCCAAAAGAGTCGAACGTATCAAGCAAATGAGGTTGAGTGTTCCATGACTTGTGGTTAGAATCTAAGTTATACATTTCACATTCAAGGTTTTAACTTGAAGTGATGAGAACGACGTGTATTGAGGACCCAACAACCTTCATGGACGCGAAACTAAGACTTAGTAATGCGCTTGATGAAGCATTAGAAACTTCACTTCAATCGATTTGTTCCAAAAGAGTCGAACGTATCAAGCAAATGAGGTTGATGTGTTACATGACTTGTGGTTAGAATCTAAGTTATACATTTCACATTCAAGGTTTTAACTTGAAGTGATGAGAACGACGTGTATTGAGGACCCAACAACCTTCATGGAGGCGAAACTAAGACTTAGTAATGCGCTTGATGAAGCATTAGAAACTTCACTTCAATCGATTTGTTCCAAAAGAGTCGAACGTATCAAGCAAATGAGGTTGTGTGTTACATGACTTGTGGTTAGAATCTAAGTTATACATTTCACATTCAAGGTTTTATCTTGAAGTGATGAGAACGACGTGTATTGAGGACCCAACAACCTTCTTGGACGCGAAACTAAGACTTAGTAATGCGCTTGATGAAGCATTAGAAACTTCACTTCAATCGATTTGTTCCAAAAGAGTCGAACGTATCAAGCAAATGAGGTTGTGTGTTACATGACTTGTGGTTAGAATCTAAGTTATACATTTCACATTCAAGGTTTTAACTTGAAGTGATGAGAACGACGTGTATTGAGGACCCAACAACCTTCTTGGACGCGAAACTAAGACTTAGTAATGCGCTTGATGAAGCATTAGAAACTTCACTTCAATCGATTTGTTCCAAAAGAGTCGAACGTATCAAGCAAATGAGGTTGAGTGTTCCATGACTTGTGGTTAGAATCTAAGTTATACATTTCACATTCAAGGTTTTAACTTGAAGTGATGAGAACGACGTGTATTGAGGACCCAACAACCTTCTTGGAGGCGAAACTAAGACTTAGTAATGCGCTTGATGAAGCATTAGAAACTTCACTTCAATCGATTTGTTCCAAAAGAGTCGAACGTATCAAGCAAATGAGGTTGTAGTGTTACATGACTTGTGGTTAGAATCTAAGTTATACATTTCACATTCAAGGTTTTAACTTGAAGTGATGAGAACGACGTGTATTGAGGACCCAACAACCTTCATGGACGCGAAACTAAGACTTAGTAATGCGCTTGATGAAGCATTAGAAACTTCACTTCAATCGATTTGTTCCAAAAGAGTCGAACGTATCAAGCAAATGAGGTTGTGTGTTACATGACTTGTGGTTAGAATCTAAGTTATACATTTCACATTCAAGGTTTTAACTTGAAGTGATGAGAACGACGTGTATTGAGGACCCAACAACCTTCATGGACGCGAAACTAAGACTTAGTAATGCGCTTGATGAAGCATTAGAAACTTCACTTCAATCGATTTGTTCCAAAAGAGTCGAACGTATCAAGCAAATGAGGTTGTGTGTTACATGACTTGTGGTTAGAATCTAAGTTATACATTTCACATTCAAGGTTTTAACTTGAAGTGATGAGAACGACGTGTATTGAGGACCCAACAACCTTCATGGACGCGAAACTAAGACTTAGTAATGCGCTTGATGAAGCATTAGAAACTTCACTTCAATCGATTTGTTCCAAAAGAGTCGAACGTATCAAGCAAATGAGGTTGAGTGTTCCATGACTTGTGGTTAGAATCTAAGTTATACATTTCACATTCAAGGTTTTAACTTGAAGTGATGAGAACGACGTGTATTGAGGACCCAACAACCTTCTTGGACGCGAAACTAAGACTTAGTAATGCGCTTGATGAAGCATTAGAAACTTCACTTCAATCGATTTGTTCCAAAAGAGTCGAACGTATCAAGCAAATGAGGTTGTGTGTTACATGACTTGTGGTTAGAATCTAAGTTATACATTTCACATTCAAGGTTTTAACTTGAAGTGATGAGAACGACGTGTATTGAGGACCCAACAACCTTCATTGGACGCGAAACTAAGACTTAGTAATGCGCTTGATGAAGCATTAGAAACTTCACTTCAATCGATTTGTTCCAAAAGAGTCGAACGTATCAAGCAAATGAGGTTGATGTGTTACATGACTTGTGGTTAGAATCTAAGTTATACATTTCACATTCAAGGTTTTAACTTGAAGTGATGAGAACGACGTGTATTGAGGACCCAACAACCTTCATTGGACGCGAAACTAAGACTTAGTAATGCGCTTGATGAAGCATTAGAAACTTCACTTCAATCGATTTGTTCCAAAAGAGTCGAACGTATCAAGCAAATGAGGTTGAGTGTTACATGACTTGTGGTTAGAATCTAAGTTATACATTTCACATTCAAGGTTTTAACTTGAAGTGATGAGAACGACGTGTATTGAGGACCCAACAACCTTCATGGACGCGAAACTAAGACTTAGTAATGCGCTTGATGAAGCATTAGAAACTTCACTTCAATCGATTTGTTCCAAAAGAGTCGAACGTATCAAGCAAATGAGGTTGAGTGTTACATGACTTGTGGTTAGAATCTAAGTTATACATTTCACATTCAAGGTTTTAACTTGAAGTGATGAGAACGACGTGTATTGAGGACCCAACAACCTTCATGGACGCGAAACTAAGACTTAGTAATGCGCTTGATGAAGCATTAGAAACTTCACTTCAATCGATTTGTTCCAAAAGAGTCGAACGTATCAAGCAAATGAGGTTGAGTGTTCCATGACTTGTGGTTAGAATCTAAGTTATACATTTCACATTCAAGGTTTTAACTTGAAGTGATGAGAACGACGTGTATTGAGGACCCAACAACCTTCATGGACGCGAAACTAAGACTTAGTAATGCGCTTGATGAAGCATTAGAAACTTCACTTCAATCGATTTGTTCCAAAAGAGTCGAACGTATCAAGCAAATGAGGTTGAGTGTTACATGACTTGTGGTTAGAATCTAAGTTATCCATTTCACATTCAAGGTTTTAACTTGAAGTGATGAGAACGACGTGTATTGAGGACCCAACAACCTTCATTGGACGCGAAACTAAGACTTAGTAATGCGCTTGATGAAGCATTAGAAACTTCACTTCAATCGATTTGTTCCAAAAGAGTCGAACGTATCAAGCAAATGAGGTTGTGTGTTACATGACTTGTGGTTAGAATCTAAGTTATCCATTTCACATTCAAGGTTTTAACTTGAAGTGATGAGAACGACGTGTATTGAGGACCCAACAACCTTCATGGACGCGAAACTAAGACTTAGTAATGCGCTTGATGAAGCATTAGAAACTTCACTTCAATCGATTTGTTCCAAAAGAGTCGAACGTATCAAGCAAATGAGGTTGAGTGTTACATGACTTGTGGTTAGAACCTAAGTTATACATTTCACATTCAAGGTTTTAACTTGAAGTGATGAGAACGACGTGTATTGAGGACCCAACAACCTTCATGGACGCGAAACTAAGACTTAGTAATGCGCTTGATGAAGCATTAGAAACTTCACTTCAATCGATTTGTTCCAAAAGAGTCGAACGTATCAAGCAAATGAGGTTGAGTGTTACATGACTTGTGGTTAGAACCTAAGTTATCCATTTCACATTCAAGGTTTTAACTTGAAGTGATGAGAACGACGTGTATTGAGGACCCAACAACCTTCTTGGACGCGAAACTAAGACTTAGTAATGCGCTTGATGAAGCATTAGAAACTTCACTTCAATCGATTTGTTCCAAAAGAGTCGAACGTATCAAGCAAATGAGGTTGTGTGTTACATGACTTGTGGTTAGAATCTAAGTTATACATTTCACATTCAAGGTTTTAACTTGAAGTGATGAGAACGACGTGTATTGAGGACCCAACAACCTTCTTGGACGCGAAACTAAGACTTAGTAATGCGCTTGATGAAGCATTAGAAACTTCACTTCAATCGATTTGTTCCAAAAGAGTCGAACGTATCAAGCAAATGAGGTTGTGTGTTACATGACTTGTGGTTAGAATCTAAGTTATCCATTTCACATTCAAGGTTTTAACTTGAAGTGATGAGAACGACGTGTATTGAGGACCCAACAACCTTCATGGACGCGAAACTAAGACTTAGTAATGCGCTTGATGAAGCATTAGAAACTTCACTTCAATCGATTTGTTCCAAAAGAGTCGAACGTATCAAGCAAATGAGGTTGAGTGTTCCATGACTTGTGGTTAGAATCTAAGTTATACATTTCACATTCAAGGTTTTAACTTGAAGTGATGAGAACGACGTGTATTGAGGACCCAACAACCTTCATGGACGCGAAACTAAGACTTAGTAATGCGCTTGATGAAGCATTAGAAACTTCACTTCAATCGATTTGTTCCAAAAGAGTCGAACGTATCAAGCAAATGAGGTTGAGTGTTCCATGACTTGTGGTTAGAATCTAAGTTATACATTTCACATTCAAGGTTTTAACTTGAAGTGATGAGAACGACGTGTATTGAGGACCCAACAACCTTCTTGGAGGCGAAACTAAGACTTAGTAATGCGCTTGATGAAGCATTAGAAACTTCACTTCAATCGATTTGTTCCAAAAGAGTCGAACGTATCAAGCAAATGAGGTTGTGTGTTACATGACTTGTGGTTAGAATCTAAGTTATACATTTCACATTCAAGGTTTTAACTTGAAGTGATGAGAACGACGTGTATTGAGGACCCAACAACCTTCATGGACGCGAAACTAAGACTTAGTAATGCGCTTGATGAAGCATTAGAAACTTCACTTCAATCGATTTGTTCCAAAAGAGTCGAACGTATCAAGCAAATGAGGTTGAGTGTTCCATGACTTGTGGTTAGAATCTAAGTTATACATTTCACATTCAAGGTTTTAACTTGAAGTGATGAGAACGACGTGTATTGAGGACCCAACAACCTTCATGGACGCGAAACTAAGACTTAGTAATGCGCTTGATGAAGCATTAGAAACTTCACTTCAATCGATTTGTTCCAAAAGAGTCGAACGTATCAAGCAAATGAGGTTGTGTGTTACATGACTTGTGGTTAGAATCTAAGTTATACATTTCACATTCAAGGTTTTAACTTGAAGTGATGAGAACGACGTGTATTGAGGACCCAACAACCTTCATGGACGCGAAACTAAGACTTAGTAATGCGCTTGATGAAGCATTAGAAACTTCACTTCAATCGATTTGTTCCAAAAGAGTCGAACGTATCAAGCAAATGAGGTTGTGTGTTACATGACTTGTGGTTAGAATCTAAGTTATACATTTCACATTCAAGGTTTTAACTTGAAGTGATGAGAACGACGTGTATTGAGGACCCAACAACCTTCTTGGACGGCGAAACTAAGACTTAGTAATGCGCTTGATGAAGCATTAGAAACTTCACTTCAATCGATTTGTTCCAAAAGAGTCGAACGTATCAAGCAAATGAGGTTGTGTGTTACATGACTTGTGGTTAGAATCTAAGTTATACATTTCACATTCAAGGTTTTAACTTGAAGTGATGAGAACGACGTGTATTGAGGACCCAACAACCTTCTTGGACGCGAAACTAAGACTTAGTAATGCGCTTGATGAAGCATTAGAAACTTCACTTCAATCGATTTGTTCCAAAAGAGTCGAACGTATCAAGCAAATGAGGTTGAGTGTTCCATGACTTGTGGTTAGAATCTAAGTTATACATTTCACATTCAAGGTTTTAACTTGAAGTGATGAGAACGACGTGTATTGAGGACCCAACAACCTTCATGGACGCGAAACTAAGACTTAGTAATGCGCTTGATGAAGCATTAGAAACTTCACTTCAATCGATTTGTTCCAAAAGAGTCGAACGTATCAAGCAAATGAGGTTGAGTGTTACATGACTTGTGGTTAGAACCTAAGTTATCCATTTCACATTCAAGGTTTTAACTTGAAGTGATGAGAACGACGTGTATTGAGGACCCAACAACCTTCATGGACGCGAAACTAAGACTTAGTAATGCGCTTGATGAAGCATTAGAAACTTCACTTCAATCGATTTGTTCCAAAAGAGTCGAACGTATCAAGCAAATGAGGTTGAGTGTTACATGACTTGTGGTTAGAACCTAAGTTATCCATTTCACATTCAAGGTTTTAACTTGAAGTGATGAGAACGACGTGTATTGAGGACCCAACAACCTTCATGGACGCGAAACTAAGACTTAGTAATGCGCTTGATGAAGCATTAGAAACTTCACTTCAATCGATTTGTTCCAAAAGAGTCGAACGTATCAAGCAAATGAGGTTGAGTGTTACATGACTTGTGGTTAGAACCTAAGTTATCCATTTCACATTCAAGGTTTTAACTTGAAGTGATGAGAACGACGTGTATTGAGGACCCAACAACCTTCATGGACGCGAAACTAAGACTTAGTAATGCGCTTGATGAAGCATTAGAAACTTCACTTCAATCGATTTGTTCCAAAAGAGTCGAACGTATCAAGCAAATGAGGTTGAGTGTTACATGACTTGTGGTTAGAACCTAAGTTATCCATTTCACATTCAAGGTTTTAACTTGAAGTGATGAGAACGACGTGTATTGAGGACCCAACAACCTTCATGGACGCGAAACTAAGACTTAGTAATGCGCTTGATGAAGCATTAGAAACTTCACTTCAATCGATTTGTTCCAAAAGAGTCGAACGTATCAAGCAAATGAGGTTGAGTGTTACATGACTTGTGGTTAGAACCTAAGTTATCCATTTCACATTCAAGGTTTTAACTTGAAGTGATGAGAACGACGTGTATTGAGGACCCAACAACCTTCATGGACGCGAAACTAAGACTTAGTAATGCGCTTGATGAAGCATTAGAAACTTCACTTCAATCGATTTGTTCCAAAAGAGTCGAACGTATCAAGCAAATGAGGTTGAGTGTTACATGACTTGTGGTTAGAACCTAAGTTATCCATTTCACATTCAAGGTTTTAACTTGAAGTGATGAGAACGACGTGTATTGAGGACCCAACAACCTTCATGGACGCGAAACTAAGACTTAGTAATGCGCTTGATGAAGCATTAGAAACTTCACTTCAATCGATTTGTTCCAAAAGAGTCGAACGTATCAAGCAAATGAGGTTGAGTGTTACATGACTTGTGGTTAGAACCTAAGTTATCCATTTCACATTCAAGGTTTTAACTTGAAGTGATGAGAACGACGTGTATTGAGGACCCAACAACCTTCATGGACGCGAAACTAAGACTTAGTAATGCGCTTGATGAAGCATTAGAAACTTCACTTCAATCGATTTGTTCCAAAAGAGTCGAACGTATCAAGCAAATGAGGTTGAGTGTTACATGACTTGTGGTTAGAACCTAAGTTATCCATTTCACATTCAAGGTTTTAACTTGAAGTGATGAGAACGACGTGTATTGAGGACCCAACAACCTTCATGGACGCGAAACTAAGACTTAGTAATGCGCTTGATGAAGCATTAGAAACTTCACTTCAATCGATTTGTTCCAAAAGAGTCGAACGTATCAAGCAAATGAGGTTGAGTGTTACATGACTTGTGGTTAGAACCTAAGTTATCCATTTCACATTCAAGGTTTTAACTTGAAGTGATGAGAACGACGTGTATTGAGGACCCAACAACCTTCATGGACGCGAAACTAAGACTTAGTAATGCGCTTGATGAAGCATTAGAAACTTCACTTCAATCGATTTGTTCCAAAAGAGTCGAACGTATCAAGCAAATGAGGTTGAGTGTTACATGACTTGTGGTTAGAACCTAAGTTATCCATTTCACATTCAAGGTTTTAACTTGAAGTGATGAGAACGACGTGTATTGAGGACCCAACAACCTTCATGGACGCGAAACTAAGACTTAGTAATGCGCTTGATGAAGCATTAGAAACTTCACTTCAATCGATTTGTTCCAAAAGAGTCGAACGTATCAAGCAAATGAGGTTGAGTGTTACATGACTTGTGGTTAGAACCTAAGTTATCCATTTCACATTCAAGGTTTTAACTTGAAGTGATGAGAACGACGTGTATTGAGGACCCAACAACCTTCATTGGACGCGAAACTAAGACTTAGTAATGCGCTTGATGAAGCATTAGATACTTCACTTCAATCGATTTGTTCCAAAAGAGTCGAACGTATCAAGCAAATGAGGTTGAGTGTTACATGACTTGTGGTTAGAACCTAAGTTATCCATTTCACATTCAAGGTTTTAACTTGAAGTGATGAGAACGACGTGTATTGAGGACCCAACAACCTTCATGGACGCGAAACTAAGACTTAGTAATGCGCTTGATGAAGCATTAGAAACTTCACTTCAATCGATTTGTTCCAAAAGAGTCGAACGTATCAAGCAAATGAGGTTGAGTGTTACATGACTTGTGGTTAGAACTAAGTTATCCATTTCACATTCAAGGTTTTAACTTGAAGTGATGAGAACGACGTGTATTGAGGACCCAACAACCTTCATTGGACGCGAAACTAAGACTTAGTAATGCGCTTGATGAAGCATTAGAAACTTCACTTCAATCGATTTGTTCCAAAAGAGTCGAACGTATCAAGCAAATGAGGTTGAGTGTTACATGACTTGTGGTTAGAACCTAAGTTATCCATTTCACATTCAAGGTTTTAACTTGAAGTGATGAGAACGACGTGTATTGAGGACCCAACAACCTTCATGGACGCGAAACTAAGACTTAGTAATGCGCTTGATGAAGCATTAGAAACTTCACTTCAATCGATTTGTTCCAAAAGAGTTCGAACGTATCAAGCAAATGAGGTTGAGTGTTACATGACTTGTGGTTAGAACCTAAGTTATCCATTTCACATTCAAGGTTTTAACTTGAAGTGATGAGAACGACGTGTATTGAGGACCCAACAACCTTCATGGACGCGAAACTAAGACTTAGTAATGCGCTTGATGAAGCATTAGAAACTTCACTTCAATCGATTTGTTCCAAAAGAGTCGAACGTATCAAGCAAATGAGGTTGAGTGTTACATGACTTGTGGTTAGAATCCTAAGTTATCCATTTCACATTCAAGGTTTTAACTTGAAGTGATGAGAACGACGTGTATTGAGGACCCAACAACCTTCATGGACGGCGAAACTAAGACTTAGTAATGCGCTTGATGAAGCATTAGAAACTTCACTTCAATCGATTTGTTCCAAAAGAGTCGAACGTATCAAGCAAATGAGGTTGAGTGTTACATGACTTGTGGTTAGAACCTAAGTTATCCATTTCACATTCAAGGTTTTAACTTGAAGTGATGAGAACGACGTGTATTGAGGACCCAACAACCTTCTGGACGCGAAACTAAGACTTAGTAATGCGCTTGATGAAGCATTAGAAACTTCACTTCAATCGATTTGTTCCAAAAGAGTCGAACGTATCAAGCAAATGAGGTTGAGTGTTACATGACTTGTGGTTAGAACCTAAGTTATCCATTTCACATTCAAGGTTTTAACTTGAAGTGATGAGAACGACGTGTATTGAGGACCCAACAACCTTCATGGACGCGAAACTAAGACTTAGTAATGCGCTTGATGAAGCATTAGAAACTTCACTTCAATCGATTTGTTCCAAAAGAGTCGAACGTATCAAGCAAATGAGGTTGAGTGTTACATGACTTGTGGTTAGAACCTAAGTTATCCATTTCACATTCAAGGTTTTAACTTGAAGTGATGAGAACGACGTGTATTGAGGACCCAACAACCTTCATGGACGCGAAACTAAGACTTAGTAATGCGCTTGATGAAGCATTAGAAACTTCACTTCAATCGATTTGTTCCAAAAGAGTCGAACGTATCAAGCAAATGAGGTTGAGTGTTACATGACTTGTGGTTAGAACCTAAGTTATCCATTTCACATTCAAGGTTTTAACTTGAAGTGATGAGAACGACGTGTATTGAGGACCCAACAACCTTCTTGGACGCGAAACTAAGACTTAGTAATGCGCTTGATGAAGCATTAGAAACTTCACTTCAATCGATTTGTTCCAAAAGAGTCGAACGTATCAAGCAAATGAGGTTGAGTGTTACATGACTTGTGGTTAGAACCTAAGTTATCCATTTCACATTCAAGGTTTTAACTTGAAGTGATGAGAACGACGTGTATTGAGGACCCAACAACCTTCATGGACGCGAAACTAAGACTTAGTAATGCGCTTGATGAAGCATTAGAAACTTCACTTCAATCGATTTGTTCCAAAAGAGTCGAACGTATCAAGCAAATGAGGTTGTGTGTTACATGACTTGTGGTTAGAACCTAAGTTATCCATTTCACATTCAAGGTTTTAACTTGAAGTGATGAGAACGACGTGTATTGAGGACCTAACAACCTTCATGGACGCGAAACTAAGACTTAGTAATGCGCTTGATGAAGCATTAGAAACTTCACTTCAATCGATTTGTTCCAAAAGAGTCGAACGTATCAAGCAAATGAGGTTGAGTGTTACATGACTTGTGGTTAGAACCTAAGTTATCCATTTCACATTCAAGGTTTTAACTTGAAGTGATGAGAACGACGTGTATTGAGGACCCAACAACCTTCATGGACGCGAAACTAAGACTTAGTAATGCGCTTGATGAAGCATTAGAAACTTCACTTCAATCGATTTGTTCCAAAAGAGTCGAACGTATCAAGCAAATGAGGTTGAGTGTTACATGACTTGTGGTTAGAACCTAAGTTATCCATTTCACATTCAAGGTTTTAACTTGAAGTGATGAGAACGACGTGTATTGAGGACCCAACAACCTTCATGGACGCGAAACTAAGACTTAGTAATGCGCTTGATGAAGCATTAGAAACTTCACTTCAATCGATTTGTTCCAAAAGAGTCGAACGTATCAAGCAAATGAGGTTGAGTGTTACATGACTTGTGGTTAGAACCTAAGTTATCCATTTCACATTCAAGGTTTTAACTTGAAGTGATGAGAACGACGTGTATTGAGGACCCAACAACCTTCATGGACGCGAAACTAAGACTTAGTAATGCGCTTGATGAAGCATTAGAAACTTCACTTCAATCGATTTGTTCCAAAAGAGTCGAACGTATCAAGCAAATGAGGTTGAGTGTTACATGACTTGTGGTTAGAACCTAAGTTATCCATTTCACATTCAAGGTTTTAACTTGAAGTGATGAGAACGACGTGTATTGAGGACCCAACAACCTTCATGGACGCGAAACTAAGACTTAGTAATGCGCTTGATGAAGCATTAGAAACTTCACTTCAATCGATTTGTTCCAAAAGAGTTGAACGTATCAAGCAAATGAGGTTGAGTGTTACATGACTTGTGGTTAGAACCTAAGTTATCCATTTCACATTCAAGGTTTTAACTTGAAGTGATGAGAACGACGTGTATTGAGGACCCAACAACCTTCATGGACGCGAAACTAAGACTTAGTAATGCGCTTGATGAAGCATTAGAAACTTCACTTCAATCGATTTGTTCCAAAAGAGTTGAACGTATCAAGCAAATGAGGTTGAGTGTTACATGACTTGTGGTTAGAACCTAAGTTATCCATTTCACATTCAAGGTTTTAACTTGAAGTGATGAGAACGACGTGTATTGAGGACCCAACAACCTTCATGGACGCGAAACTAAGACTTAGTAATGCGCTTGATGAAGCATTAGAAACTTCACTTCAATCGATTTGTTCCAAAAGAGTTGAACGTATCAAGCAAATGAGGTTGAGTGTTACATGACTTGTGGTTAGAACCTAAGTTATCCATTTCACATTCAAGGTTTTAACTTGAAGTGATGAGAACGACGTGTATTGAGGACCCAACAACCTTCATGGACGCGAAACTAAGACTTAGTAATGCGCTTGATGAAGCATTAGAAACTTCACTTCAATCGATTTGTTCCAAAAGAGTTGAACGTATCAAGCAAATGAGGTTGAGTGTTACATGACTTGTGGTTAGAACCTAAGTTATCCATTTCACATTCAAGGTTTTAACTTGAAGTGATGAGAACGACGTGTATTGAGGACCCAACAACCTTCATGGACGCGAAACTAAGACTTAGTAATGCGCTTGATGAAGCATTAGAAACTTCACTTCAATCGATTTGTTCCAAAAGAGTTCGAACGTATCAAGCAAATGAGGTTGAGTGTTACATGACTTGTGGTTAGAACCTAAGTTATCCATTTCACATTCAAGGTTTTAACTTGAAGTGATGAGAACGACGTGTATTGAGGACCCAACAACCTTCATGGACGCGAAACTAAGACTTAGTAATGCGCTTGATGAAGCATTAGAAACTTCACTTCAATCGATTTGTTCCAAAAGAGTCGAACGTATCAAGCAAATGAGGTTGAGTGTTACATGACTTGTGGTTAGAACCTAAGTTATCCATTTCACATTCAAGGTTTTAACTTGAAGTGATGAGAACGACGTGTATTGAGGACCCAACAACCTTCATGGACGCGAAACTAAGACTTAGTAATGCGCTTGATGAAGCATTAGAAACTTCACTTCAATCGATTTGTTCCAAAAGAGTTGAACGTATCAAGCAAATGAGGTTGAGTGTTACATGACTTGTGGTTAGAACCTAAGTTATCCATTTCACATTCAAGGTTTTAACTTGAAGTGATGAGAACGACGTGTATTGAGGACCCAACAACCTTCATGGACGCGAAACTAAGACTTAGTAATGCGCTTGATGAAGCATTAGAAACTTCACTTCAATCGATTTGTTCCAAAAGAGTTGAACGTATCAAGCAAATGAGGTTGAGTGTTACATGACTTGTGGTTAGAACCTAAGTTATCCATTTCACATTCAAGGTTTTAACTTGAAGTGATGAGAACGACGTGTATTGAGGACCCAACAACCTTCATGGACGCGAAACTAAGACTTAGTAATGCGCTTGATGAAGCATTAGAAACTTCACTTCAATCGATTTGTTCCAAAAGAGTCGAACGTATCAAGCAAATGAGGTTGAGTGTTACATGACTTGTGGTTAGAACCTAAGTTATCCATTTCACATTCAAGGTTTTAACTTGAAGTGATGAGAACGACGTGTATTGAGGACCCAACAACCTTCATGGACGCGAAACTAAGACTTAGTAATGCGCTTGATGAAGCATTAGAAACTTCACTTCAATCGATTTGTTCCAAAAGAGTCGAACGTATCAAGCAAATGAGGTTGAGTGTTACATGACTTGTGGTTAGAATCTAAGTTATCCATTTCACATTCAAGGTTTTAACTTGAAGTGATGAGAACGACGTGTATTGAGGACCCAACAACCTTCATGGACGCGAAACTAAGACTTAGTAATGCGCTTGATGAAGCATTAGAAACTTCACTTCAATCGATTTGTTCCAAAAGAGTCGAACGTATCAAGCAAATGAGGTTGAGTGTTACATGACTTGTGGTTAGAACCTAAGTTATACATTTCACATTCAAGGTTTTAACTTGAAGTGATGAGAACGACGTGTATTGAGGACCCAACAACCTTCATGGACGCGAAACTAAGACTTAGTAATGCGCTTGATGAAGCATTAGAAACTTCACTTCAATCGATTTGTTCCAAAAGAGTCGAACGTATCAAGCAAATGAGGTTGAGTGTTACATGACTTGTGGTTAGAACCTAAGTTATCCATTTCACATTCAAGGTTTTAATTTGAAGTGATGAGAACGACGTGTATTGAGGACCCAACAACCTTCATGGACGCGAAACTAAGACTTAGTAATGCGCTTGATGAAGCATTAGAAACTTCACTTCAATCGATTTGTTCCAAAAGAGTCGAACGTATCAAGCAAATGAGGTTGAGTGTTACATGACTTGTGGTTAGAATCTAAGTTATCCATTTCACATTCAAGGTTTTAACTTGAAGTGATGAGAACGACGTGTATTGAGGACCCAACAACCTTCATGGACGCGAAACTAAGACTTAGTAATGCGCTTGATGAAGCATTAGAAACTTCACTTCAATCGATTTGTTCCAAAAGAGTTCGAACGTATCAAGCAAATGAGGTTGAGTGTTACATGACTTGTGGTTAGAACCTAAGTTATCCATTTCACATTCAAGGTTTTAACTTGAAGTGATGAGAACGACGTGTATTGAGGACCCAACAACCTTCATGGACGCGAAACTAAGACTTAGTAATGCGCTTGATGAAGCATTAGAAACTTCACTTCAATCGATTTGTTCCAAAAGAGTCGAACGTATCAAGCAAATGAGGTTGAGTGTTACATGACTTGTGGTTAGAACCTAAGTTATACATTTCACATTCAAGGTTTTAACTTGAAGTGATGAGAACGACGTGTATTGAGGACCCAACAACCTTCATGGACGCGAAACTAAGACTTAGTAATGCGCTTGATGAAGCATTAGAAACTTCACTTCAATCGATTTGTTCCAAAAGAGTTGAACGTATCAAGCAAATGAGGTTGAGTGTTACATGACTTGTGGTTAGAACCTAAGTTATCCATTTCACATTCAAGGTTTTAACTTGAAGTGATGAGAACGACGTGTATTGAGGACCCAACAACCTTCATGGACGCGAAACTAAGACTTAGTAATGCGCTTGATGAAGCATTAGAAACTTCACTTCAATCGATTTGTTCCAAAAGAGTCGAACGTATCAAGCAAATGAGGTTGAGTGTTACATGACTTGTGGTTAGAACCTAAGTTATCATTTCACTTTCAAGGTTTTAACTTGAAGTGATGAGAACGACGTGTATTGAGGACCCAACAACCTTCATGGACGCGAAACTAAGACTTAGTAATGCGCTTGATGAAGCATTAGAAACTTCACTTCAATCGATTTGTTCCAAAAGAGTCGAACGTATCAAGCAAATGAGGTTGAGTGTTACATGACTTGTGGTTAGAACCTAAGTTATACATTTCACATTCAAGGTTTTAACTTGAAGTGATGAGAATGACGTGTATTGAGGACCCAACAACCTTCATGGACGCGAAACTAAGACTTAGTAATGCGCTTGATGAAGCATTAGAAACTTCACTTCAATCGATTTGTTCCAAAAGAGTCGAACGTATCAAGCAAATGAGGTTGGTGTTACATGACTTGTGGTTAGAATCTAAGTTATACATTTCACATTCAAGGTTTTAACTTGAAGTGATGAGAACGACGTGTATTGAGGACCCAACAACCTTCTTGGACGCGAAACTAAGACTTAGTAATGCGCTTGATGAAGCATTAGAAACTTCACTTCAATCGATTTGTTCCAAAAGAGTCGAACGTATCAAGCAAATGAGGTTGAGTGTTACATGACTTGTGGTTAGAATCCTAAGTTATACATTTCACATTCAAGGTTTTAACTTGAAGTGATGAGAACGACGTGTATTGAGGACCCAACAACCTTCTTGGAGGCGAAACTAAGACTTAGTAATGCGCTTGATGAAGCATTAGAAACTTCACTTCAATCGATTTGTTCCAAAAGAGTTTACCCAAAACATTCAATGTAAACCTATATCAACTACTTAACCAACATCCTATAACGTCGACACAATTATCTAGCCAAAACACCCAAAGTCTATACATACTATCCCCACGGTCAGGTGAGCCTCGACTGCGCCAGCACACCACCGCAGTCATCCTCCGTCAACTGAATCATGCTTCAGGTATAGGGACATCGCCTCCCCTGGTTAAACCTCGAAGTACTATGTTCACCTGCACCATACAACACCTATGAGATAAAATCCCAGTAAGCTCTACGTAAATGCTATTCGTGCTGTGGCTATGAGTGCATAAACCATGACTATTATTTTTTTGTTATCATACTATGCCATGCACTATAGGTGTCACCGAGATCCTATACCTTCTAACCAGAGAGAGCTCATCCAGCGGCGGACTACTCTTTCCAGCTAGAAGAGGGGGGTAACAACCTACCTAACTCGTACGCATGCCGGAAGCCCCCCCCCACCTCCGTGACCTGTAACTTATGGCCCGAAGGCCTGTATGCCCGAAGGCCTGTATGCCTTTCGGCCAATGTTATGCTTTACGTTATCTTTAAAACTCTGTGCGGAAGTTCATTTTCATGCTTTTCTTTATTTAAAAACAAGTGATGCGTGAACAGGTTTCAATATTTTAAGTAAAACAAACAATAACATGTACCATCAAGACTGTAAAGCATTAAACTATAAACTCCTATAACCTAACTACCCAAACCAAGTACAATTTAGACTAACGCATCTCCAAAACTCCTCGAGACGACATTCGACGTACGTGTAGGCCAATCGGGCAAAGAAGACTCCAAACTTCCTCGTGCCACGCTGCAATCCAGCTTCGTCCACGAGCGCTGTTTACCTAAGCATTTACAAGGATTGACGTTAAAACAGTTTAAGTTAATAAACTTCCAAATTGTCAAAACCTTACCTAAAGGGCTTTCTAAAGTTCTAATCCATTTTATTGTAACAACCGGCCCCCGTAACCCGAGGTTTACACCGAGCTGTGCGGTACCATCCCCGCCAGTGGCTTTCCTTTTCTGTTCGCCACGTGTACTCACAGAACTTTCCCCTCCCTGTAGGTTATTTTTGCCTTCCTCCCCACTCGAACCAAGACCTCAGGTTAGTACTGGGCTACATTGAGGAGTACCACTTGAGCTTAGCGAACAGAAAGGAAGCCACGTGGTGGGGATGGTACCGCACAGCTCGGTGTAAACCCTCGGGTTACGGGGGCCGGGTTTTTACATGAGTGTTACATGACTTGTGGTTAGAACCTAAGTTATCCATATCACATTGAAGGTTTTAACTTGAAGTGATGAGAACGACGTGTGTTGAGGACCCAACAAGCTTCATGGACGCGAAACTAAGACTTAGTAATGCGCTGATGAAGCATTAGAAACCTCACTTCAATCGATTTGTTCCAAAAGAGTTGAACGTATCAAGCAAATGAGGTTGAGTGTTACATGACTTGTGGTTAGAACCTAAGTTATCGATTTCACATTCAAGGTTTTAACTTGAAGTGATGAGAACGACGTGTATTGAGGACCCAACAACCTTCATGGACGCGAAACTAAGACTTAGTAATGCGCTTGATGAAGCATTAGAAACTTCACTTCAATCGATTTGTTCCAAAAGAGTTGAACGTATCAAGCAAATGAGGTTGAGTGTTACATGACTTGTGGTTAGAACCTAAGTTATCCATTTCACATTCAAGGTTTTAACTTGAAGTGATGAGAACGACGTGTATTGAGGACCCAACAACCTTCATGGACGCGAAACTAAGACTTAGTAATGCGCTTGATGAAGCATTAGAACTTCACTTCAATCTTTTTGTTCCAAAAGAGTTGAACGTATCAAGCAAATGAGGTTGAGTGTTACATGACTTGTGGTTAGAACCTAAGTTATCCATTTCACATTCAAGGTTTTAACTTGAAGTGATGAGAACGACGTGTATTGAGGACCCAACAACCTTCATGGACGCGAAACTAAGACTTAGTAATGCGCTTGATGAAGCATTAGAAACTTCACTTCAATCGATTTGTTCCAAAAGAGTTGAACGTATCAAGCAAATGAGGTTGAGTGTTACATGACTTGTGGTTAGAACCTAAGTTATCCATTTCACTTTCAAGGTTTTAACTTGAAGTGATGAGAACGACGTGTATTGAGGACCCAACAACCTTCATGGACGCGAAACTAAGACTTAGTAATGCGCTTGATGAAGCATTAGAAACTTCACTTCAATCGATTTGTTCCAAAAGAGTTGAACGTATCAAGCAAATGAGGTTGAGTGTTACATGACTTGTGGTTAGAACCTAAGTTATCCATTTCACATTCAAGGTTTTAACTTGAAGTGATGAGAACGACGTGTATTGAGGACCCAACAACCTTCATGGACGCGAAACTAAGACTTAGTAATGCGCTTGATGAAGCATTAGAAACTTCACTTCAATCGATTTGTTCCAAAAGAGTCGAACGTATCAAGCAAATGAGGTTGAGTGTTACATGACTTGTGGTTAGAACCTAAGTTATCCATTTCACATTCAAGGTTTTAACTTGAAGTGATGAGAACGACGTGTATTAGGACCCAACAACCTTCATGGACGCGAAACTAAGACTTAGTAATGCGCTTGATGAAGCATTAGAAACTTCACTTCAATCGATTTGTTCCAAAAGAGTTGAACGTATCAAGCAAATGAGGTTGAGTGTTACATGACTTGTGGTTAGAACCTAAGTTATCCATTTCACATTCAAGGTTTTAACTTGAAGTGATGAGAACGACGTGTATTGAGGACCCAACAACCTTCATGGACGCGAAACTAAGACTTAGTAATGCGCTTGATGAAGCATTAGAAACTTCACTTCAATCGATTTGTTCCAAAAGAGTCGAACGTATCAAGCAAATGAGGTTGTGTGTTACATGACTTGTGGTTAGAACCTAAGTTATCCATTTCACATTCAAGGTTTTAACTTGAAGTGATGAGAACGACGTGTATTGAGGACCCAACAACCTTCATGGACGCGAAACTAAGACTTAGTAATGCGCTTGATGAAGCATTAGAAACTTCACTTCAATCGATTTGTTCCAAAAGAGTTGAACGTATCAAGCAAATGAGGTTGAGTGTTACATGACTTGTGGTTAGAACCTAAGTTATCCATTTCACATTTCAAGGTTTTAACTTGAAGTGATGAGAACGACGTGTATTGAGGACCCAACAACCTTCATGGACGCGAAACTAAGACTTAGTAATGCGCTTGATGAAGCATTAGAAACTTCACTTCAATCGATTTGTTCCAAAAGAGTTGAACGTATCAAGCAAATGAGGTTGAGTGTTACATGACTTGTGGTTAGAACCTAAGTTATCCATTTCACATTCAAGGTTTTAACTTGAAGTGATGAGAACGACGTGTATTGAGGACCCAACAACCTTCATGGACGCGAAACTAAGACTTAGTAATGCGCTTGATGAAGCATTAGAAACTTCACTTCAATCGATTTGTTCCAAAAGAGTTGAACGTATCAAGCAAATGAGGTTGAGTGTTACATGACTTGTGGTTAGAACCTAAGTTATCCATTTCACATTCAAGGTTTTAACTTGAAGTGATGAGAACGACGTGTATTGAGGACCCAACAACCTTCATGGACGCGAAACTAAGACTTAGTAATGCGCTTGATGAAGCATTAGAAACTTCACTTCAATCGATTTGTTCCAAAAGAGTTGAACGTATCAAGCAAATGAGGTTGAGTGTTACATGACTTGTGGTTAGAACCTAAGTTATCCATTTCACATTCAAGGTTTTAACTTGAAGTGATGAGAACGACGTGTATTGAGGACCCAACAACCTTCATGGACGCGAAACTAAGACTTAGTAATGCGCTTGATGAAGCATTAGAAACTTCACTTCAATCGATTTGTTCCAAAAGAGTTGAACGTATCAAGCAAATGAGGTTGAGTGTTACATGACTTGTGGTTAGAACCTAAGTTATCATTTCACATTCAAGGTTTTAACTTGAAGTGATGAGAACGACGTGTATTGAGGACCCAACAACCTTCATGGACGCGAAACTAAGACTTAGTAATGCGCTTGATGAAGCATTAGAAACTTCACTTCAATCGATTTGTTCCAAAAGAGTTGAACGTATCAAGCAAATGAGGTTGAGTGTTACATGACTTGTGGTTAGAACCTAAGTTATACATTTCACATTCAAGGTTTTAACTTGAAGTGATGAGAACGACGTGTATTGAGGACCCAACAACCTTCATGGACACGAAACTAAGACTTAGTAATGCGCTTGATGAAGCATTAGAAACTTCACTTCAATCGATTTGTTCCAAAGAGTTGAACGTATCAAGCAAATGAGGTTGAGTGTTACATGACTTGTGGTTAGAACCTAAGTTATCCATTTCACATTCAAGGTTTTAACTTGAAGTGATGAGAACGACGTGTATTGAGGACCCAACAACCTTCTGGACGCGAAACTAAGACTTAGTAATGCGCTTGATGAAGCATTAGAAACTTCACTTCAATCGATTTGTTCCAAAAGAGTCGAACGTATCAAGCAAATGAGGTTGAGTGTTACATGACTTGTGGTTAGAACCTAAGTTATACATTTCACATTCAAGGTTTTAACTTGAAGTGATGAGAACGACGTGTATTGAGGACCCAACAACCTTCATGGACGCGAAACTAAGACTTAGTAATGCGCTTGATGAAGCATTAGAAACTTCACTTCAATCGATTTGTTCCAAAAGAGTTGAACGTATCAAGCAAATGAGGTTGAGTGTTACATGACTTGTGGTTAGAACCTAAGTTATCATTTCACTTCAAGGTTTTAACTTGAAGTGATGAGAACGACGTGTATTGAGGACCCAACAACCTTCATGGACGCGAAACTAAGACTTAGTAATGCGCTTGATGAAGCATTAGAAACTTCACTTCAATCGATTTGTTCCAAAAGAGTCGAACGTATCAAGCAAATGAGGTTGAGTGTTACATGACTTGTGGTTAGAACCTAAGTTATCCATTTCACATTCAAGGTTTTAACTTGAAGTGATGAGAACGACGTGTATTGAGGACCCAACAACCTTCATGGACGCGAAACTAAGACTTAGTAATGCGCTTGATGAAGCATTAGAAACTTCACTTCAATCGATTTGTCCCAAAAGAGTTGTACGTATCAATCAAATGAGGTTGAGTGTTACATGACTTGTGGTTAGAACCTAAGTTATCCATTTCACATTCAAGGTTTTAACTTGAAGTGATGAGAACGACGTGTATTGAGGACCCAACAACCTTCATGGACGCGAAACTAAGACTTAGTAATGCGCTTGATGAAGCATTAGAAACTCACTTCAATCGATTTGTTCCAAAAGAGTCGAACGTATCAGCAAATGAGGTTGATGTGTTACATGACTTGTGGTTAGAACCTAAGTTATCCATTTCACATTCAAGGTTTTAACTTGAAGTGATGAGAACGACGTGTATTGAGGACCCAACAACCTTCATGGACGCGAAACTAAGACTTAGTAATGCGCTTGATGAAGCATTAGAAACTTCACTTCAATCGATTTGTTCCAAAAGAGTTGAACGTATCAAGCAAATGAGGTTGAGTGTTACATGACTTGTGGTTAGAACCTAAGTTATCCATTTCACATTCAAGGTTTTAACTTGAAGTGATGAGAACGACGTGTATTGAGGACCCAACAACCTTCATGGACGCGAAACTAAGACTTAGTAATGCGCTTGATGAAGCATTAGAAACTTCACTTCAATCGATTTGTTCCAAAAGAGTCGAACGTATCAAGCAAATGAGGTTGAGTGTTACATGACTTGTGGTTAGAACCTAAGTTATACATTTCACATTCAAGGTTTTAACTTGAAGTGATGAGAACGACGTGTATTGAGGACCCAACAACCTTCATGGACGCGAAACTAAGACTTAGTAATGCGCTTGATGAAGCATTAGAAACTTCACTTCAATCGATTTGTTCCAAAAGAGTTGAACGTATCAAGCAAATGAGGTTGAGTGTTACATGACTTGTGGTTAGAACCTAAGTTATCCATTTCACATTCAAGGTTTTAACTTGAAGTGATGAGAACGACGTGTATTGAGGACCCAACAACCTTCATGGACGCGAAACTAAGACTTAGTAATGCGCTTGATGAAGCATTAGAAACTTCACTTCAATCGATTTGTTCCAAAAGAGTTGAACGTATCAAGCAAATGAGGTTGAGTGTTACATGACTTGTGGTTAGAACCTAAGTTATCCATTTCACATTCAAGGTTTTAACTTGAAGTGATGAGAACGACGTGTATTGAGGACCCAACAACCTTCATGGACGCGAAACTAAGACTTAGTAATGCGCTTGATGAAGCATTAGAAACTTCACTTCAATCGATTTGTTCCAAAAGAGTTGAACGTATCAAGCAAATGAGGTTGAGTGTTACATGACTTGTGGTTAGAACCTAAGTTATCCATTTCACATTCAAGGTTTTAACTTGAAGTGATGAGAACGACGTGTATTGAGGACCCAACAACCTTCATGGACGCGAAACTAAGACTTAGTAATGCGCTTGATGAAGCATTAGAAACTTCACTTCAATCGATTTGTTCCAAAAGAGTTGAACGTATCAAGCAAATGAGGTTGAGTGTTACATGACTTGTGGTTAGAACCTAAGTTATCCATTTCACATTCAAGGTTTTAACTTGAAGTGATGAGAACGACGTGTATTGAGGACCCAACAACCTTCATGGACTCGAAACTAAGACTTAGTAATGCGCTTGATGAAGCATTAGAAACTTCACTTCAATCGATTTGTTCCACAAGAGTTGAACGTATCAAGCAAATGAGGTTGAGTGTTACATGACTTGTGGTTAGAACCTAAGTTATACATTTCACATTCAAGGTTTTAACTTGAAGTGATGAGAACGACGTGTATTGAGGACCCAACAACCTTCATGGAGGCGAAACTAGACTTAGTAATGCGCTTGATGAAGCATTAGAAACTTCACTTCAATCGATTTGTTCCAAAAGAGTCGAACGTATCAAGCAAATGAGGTTGTGTGTTACATGACTTGTGGTTAGAATCTAAGTTATACATTTCACATTCAAGGTTTTAACTTGAAGTGATGAGAACGACGTGTATTGAGGACCCAACAACCTTCTTGGACGGCGAAACTAAGACTTAGTAATGCGCTTGATGAAGCATTAGAAACTTCACTTCAATCGATTTGTTCCAAAAGAGTCGAACGTATCAAGCAAATGAGGTTGTGTGTTACATGACTTGTGGTTAGAATCTAAGTTATACATTTCACATTCAAGGTTTTAACTTGAAGTGATGAGAACGACGTGTATTGAGGACCCAACAACCTTCATTGGACGGCGAAACTAAGACTTAGTAATGCGCTTGATGAAGCATTAGAAACTTCACTTCAATCGATTTGTTCCAAAAGAAGTCGAACGTATCAAGCAAATGAGGTTGTGTGTTACATGACTTGTGGTTAGAACCTAAGTTATCCATTTCACATTCAGGTTTTAACTTGAAGTGATGAGAACGACGTGTATTGAGGACCCAACAACCTTCATGGACGCGAAACTAAGACTTAGTAATGCGCTTGATGAAGCATTAGAAACTTCACTTCAATCGATTTGTTCCAAAAGAGTCGAACGTATCAAGCAAATGAGGTTGTGTGTTACATGACTTGTATTTAGACCTTAAGTTATCCATTTCACATTCAGGTTTTAACTTGAAGTGATGAGAACGACGTGTATTGAGGACCCAACAACCTTCATGGACGCGAAACTAAGACTTAGTAATGCGCTTGATGAAGCATTAGAAACTTCACTTCAATCGATTTGTTCCAAAAGAGTCGAACGTATCAAGCAAATGAGGTTGTGTGTTCCATGACTTGTGGTTAGAATCTAAGTTATACATTTCACATTCAGGTTTTAACTTGATTTGAATTGATTTAAGTAGTTTTTGGATATAAAATCTCTTATACGTGATTTGTTGGATTTGCATGTGCTCTCATGTGGACTTTTTAATTCTGCACGGCTGTGAGTGGCAAAGTAAATCTTCATGCCACCGCTTTGGCATCCCTGCTTCAACTTGATTTTGATGATCTTCAATCCTCGCCACATATCATAGTTTTAAATCAAGTTGTCGCGGCCTCCTCTCTCCCTTGGATCTCTAAAATTAAGTCCTGCAAGGCTTAAGCATTCTTGTGGGACCGTGTTTTGGTGCCAATTGTCCTCAATGGATCGTGCTCTGGGTTGGATTTGTCGCTGGCTGGATCACATCATTCCCTCCTTCTTCGAAAGATTCGTCCTCGAATTACTGTCATATAAAGATAAGTCACTACATTAAAAAGATGCACTAAACATTAACATATTCGCTAGGTAAGTCGTCTTGTAGGCAGTTGGTCTTTATCGTTCAAGGACTTGAAATGGTCCATCACCTCGTGGATGCAACTTTCGTTTTTCGTTGATTTGGAAAACCTCTCTTTCGGAAGATATAGCCAAAACCCATCTCCGGGTTCAAATATAATCTTTTTACGGCTTTTGTTTGCTTGACGTGCATAATGCTCATTTCTCTCTCGAATGTTCTTTTGTACTTTCAAATGTAAGTCCCTAACAAATTTAGCTTTTTTCTCTCCATCAAAATTAACAAACTCGTTAGTTGGTAGAGATAAAATATCAAGAGGAGATAAAGGATTAAATCCATAAACAATTCAAATGGTGAATATGAAGTAGTAGAATGAACAACTCTATTATAAGCAAATTCAACATGAGGTAAACATTTTTCCCATTGTTTTAAATTTTTAAAAATAATCGCCCTTAACAACGTAGAAAGTGTTCTATTTACCACTTCTGTTTGTCCATCCGTTTGGGGGTGTGCCACGGTTGAGAATAAAAGTTTTGTTCCTAGCTTACTCCACAAAGTTCTCCAAAAGTGACTTAGGAACTTTACATCTCTATCACTCACAATGGTTTTAGGAATTCCGTGTAAACGCACAACTTCTTTGAAGAATAAGTCCGCCACATGAGTAGCGTCGTTTGTCTTTGAGCATGCTATAAAGTGAGCCATCTTACTAAACCTATCCACTACCACAAATATGCTATCTTTCCCTCCTTGTGTCCTCGGCAAACCAATCACTAAATCCATCTATATGTCCACCCAAGGTTGGTTAGGAATAGGTAGAGGAGTGTACTTTCCATAAGGTTTAATCTTTGATTTGGCCTTCCTACACTCAATGCACTTATCACAAATGGCTTGAACATGATGCCTCATTTTCGGCCAATAAAAATGTTCACAAAGCACACTCAATGTTTTAGTAACTCCAAAGTGTCCCATTAACCCTCCTCATGAGTCTCTCTAACAAGTAACTCTCTTAAAGAACATTTAGGGATACAAAGTTTATCCTTTTTAAGTAAAAATCCATCATGTTTATAATAATCATTACACGCATGTTTCTCACATTCTTTCCAAACAAGATCAAAATCTGAGTCCGATTCATATAAGTTCTTTATTAAATCAAATCCTAACAACTTAGATTGTAAAGTAGTTATAAGCACGCACCTTCTTGACAATGCATCGGAAACCACATTCTCTTTACCTTTTTTATAATGAATAACATAAGGAAAAGTCTCTATGAACTCCATCCACTTTGCATGTCTCTTGTGCAACTTTCCTTGTGTCTTTAAGTGTTTTAGGCTTTCATGGTCAGAATGGATGATGAACTCCTTGGGCCACAAGTAGTGTTGCCACGTTTGTAATGTTCTCACCAAGGCATACAACTCCTTGTCGTATGTTGGATAGTTAAGACTGCGCCACTAAGCTTTTCACTAAGTAAGCAATCGGTTTCATATCCTACATCAAAACACCACCAATTCCTTTTCCCGACGCATCACATTCAATCTCAAATGTTTTATCAAAATTTGGCAAAACTAACAATAGTGAATTAGTTAACTTTTCTTTTAGAAGATTAAAAGATTCATCATGTAACTCAGTCCACTTAAAATCCACATTCTTTTTAACCAAATCATTCAATGGTGCTGCAATAGTACTAAAATCTCTAACGAATCTTTGGTAAAAGCTAGCTAAGCCATGAAAACTACGTACCTCGTTAGCATTCTTAGGTGTCGGCCACTCCTTGATTGCCTTGACCTTTTCTTCGTCCACCGAAACTCCACTCGAGCTCACTACAAAACCAAGAAACACTACCGATTCCATGCAAAAAATGCACTTTTTGAGGTTAGCATATAATTGGTTTATTCGCAAAACATTAAAAACAGATTTTAAATGTTTCACATGTTGTTCTAATGTTTTGCTATAAACTAATATATCATCAAAATAAACCACGACAAATTTTCCAATAAACGATCGTAATACGTGATTCATTAACCTCATAAATGTGCTAGGTGCATTAGATAATCCAAAAGGCATGACTAACCACTCATAAAGTCCAAATTTTGTTTTGAAAGCAGTTTTCCACTCGTCTCCCTTTTTCATACGAATTTGATAATATCCATTCTTTAAATCAATTTTGAGAATAAACAAGCACCATATAATTCATCAAGCATGTCATCTAACCTTGGTATAGGATGTCGATACTTTACCGTTATTTTATTGATGCTCGACAATCCACACACATCCTCCATGATCCGTCCTTCTTTGGCACCAATATCACGGGTACCGAGCATGGGCTTAAGCTTTCTTTCACTAGACCCTTGTCCATTAACTCGTCCACTTGTCTTTGAATTTCCTTTGTTTCCTCTGGATTTGCTCGATAGGCCGGTCGGTTTGGAATTGTCGCACCCGGGATGAAATCAATTTGATGCTCAATTCCTCTAAGTGGTGGTACTCCTTTCGGTAACTCCTCTGGGAATACATCCTTAAACTCCTGCAAAAGAGAAATCACAGCACTTGGAAGAAAATTTGGTAAGTCATTAGATGATAAATAAACATCTTTATATAAAAGCAAAATCATCTCACGCTTATCCTCATTTTTGTTCATCAACACGATTTGTTTCTCACTTGACTTTTTTTCACTCTCTCCCTCGGCTTTTATCTCTTTTCCCTCGATCTTTCTCTCTTCCTCCCTCGATTTTTCATCCCTCTTTGTACTATTTTCAACTATTTTTCTTTCTCCACTTTCTTTTTCTATTTTGGCCTCTTTTTCAACTAATTTTTTTTCACCACTTTCTTTTTCTTTTTCAATCCTAATCTTTTGGAATTCTTTTGCAATCCTCTCTTGGTCTACAATTGCCTCCCATGGCTTTAATGGTGTAAGGATAATGGTTTTTCTATTGTAAACCAACGAATACTCATTCTTGTAACCATTATGCTTGACGTTTCAGTCAAATTGCCAAGGTCTCCCCAAAAGTATGTGGGTAGCTTGCATCGGAACTACATCACATAAAACTTTATCTTGGTATCTACCAATTGATAAAGGAACTTCCACCTGTTTAGTCACCTTGATTTCTCCACAATCGCTTAACCATTGCAACTTGTATGGTTTTGGATGTTGCTCGGTTTTCAAGTTCAACTTTTGGACTAGTAATGTGCTTGCTACATTGGTGCAACTCCCACTATCAATGATTAAACTACAAACTTTGTTGTGCACATGACATCTTGTATGGAATATATGCTCACGTTGTACTTTGTCTCCATCTTCCTTAGTTTTCGTATTCAATACTCGCCTTGTGACTAAAAGATCTTCTTTTACTGGTTCCTTTACCTCAACGTCACTACAATCTTCAAGTGGTGGCATCTCACCATCACTCAAACTCACACTCTCCACATCGCCATTGTCCCTTAAAATCATAGCTCTTTTATTTGGACAATTTGAAGCTATGTGTCCGAACCCTTGTCATCGAAAGCACTTGATCTCTCTGGTGCTAATTGGATTTGAAGTCTCAACCTTAGCTTTTTGTGGTAACACTTGATTGTTGGACACGGTTTTTCCCTTAGTCTTTAGTTGCCGCTCAATTTTGATTGATTTGTGAAGCAATTCTTCTAAGTTCACATAATGTTGTAGCTCTACGACTTCCGCAATCTCTCTATTTAGTCCTCCAACAAATCTAGCCATTGTTTCTTCGTCGTCTTCCTCCACATTAACCATTTTCATGGCTATTTTCATCTCTTTATAATAATCTTCCACGCTTTTATAACCTTGAGTTTTCGACACAAATCTCTATAATACTGTGATGGAACAAATCTTTTTCGCATGAGTGCCTTCATGTCCTTCCATGTTTGAACTTGTGACTCACCATACCTTCTTCGGTACTTTACTAGTTCATCCCACCAATTGTTAGCGTAGTTCATGAACTTCATTGTCACTAATTTAAGTTTTTTCTCATCCGTGTAGTTTTGGTATTCAAACAATAGGTCCACCTTTCTTTCCCATTCCAAATACACCTCGGGATCACTTTTTCCTTGGAAAGAAGGGATATTTACCTTGATGTTACTTAGATCACCATCTCCTTGGTACGACCTATCATTTCTTTCCCTTTGATAATATCCATTAATCTCTTCGAATTCTCCATCAAAATCCTTCTTTTGTCGTGCATGACTAGGGGTCGAAGTTTCCAATCGTTCCATTCTCCGATTTAGAGCAGTGTATTGATCTTCTATGGCTCTCATGAACAATTTTAAATCAACGTCGTCATGTTCTCCACTCATGATATTCTTTTTCGACCACAATAAGAAAACAAAAGAAAATTGTTAGAAGTAAAAAAATAATCAAGTAATGGACCTTACCTCTCCCTCACGTGTTTGCTCACGATAGATGTCACTCCACTCGTGTTTCACTCAAAAAAATTAAGGCTTTTTCTTTAATAGTCTCACCCTCTTGCCTTTTACCTCTAGATCTCCCTTTTAGTTCTTTACGTAAGAACTTGATCGATGATAAATATTCAACAAGCTAAACTAAAAAAAAATCAAACTTTAAAGCTTAAAAAGTTCAAACTTGTAAGAATGGCTAAATCAAGGGTATAAGTGAAATAAGACAAAAGTTTGGATGATGACAATATTTCAAATGAAGATTCAACAATTTGAACCTTCAAAAAATAAATTTGGATAAAGACAATATTTCGAATGAAGATTCAATAATTTGAATTTTCAAAGAACAATTATCTACGAATTTTTGAATTTAAAAGGCTAGAAATTTTAAAATCTCTAGAACAAAATTTCGATTTTTTTTTTTGATTTCTCACAACTCTCTTTTTTTTTTTTTTACTTTTGAAAAACTCTTTTTTTTTTTACTTTTGACAACTCTTTTTTTTTTACTTCTCACAACTCTTTTTTTTTTTAACTTTTGACAACTCTTTTTTTTTTTTTTGTACTCTTCGAATTTCAAGAGGAGAAATTCACAAGAAGAAAAAATTGATGATAAAATCGAGACTTGATAATAAGGATGAAAAAAAAATGAATTTTTTTTTTTTTTAGCTTTTTTGAGTACTAGGACGAATATAATAAGATGAAGAAAATAATAATAACAAAAAATTAAAGATAGCTTCTTGAATTAAGGAACCGATGCTCTGATACCAACTGATGCGAACCTCGGATCGAAAGGACCCGGGACCCGACAACAACGCGGAATAGTTGAAAGGAACGCCTTTTTGATTCAAGAACAAAGTAAGAAACTAAGACCCCAATCGAAGAATTCGATGGAACCCTAGTTATCAAAACAGGAGCTTGACCCGAGCCACACCTGTTGGCTGAACCAAAGCTATCAAAACAGGAGCTTGACCCAGACCAAACTCGTTGGTAAGAACCAAAGCTATCAAGCGAGATTCTTCAAGCGTGACTTGAAGAAGATCGTTGTTCTTCGCAAAGAACTAAAGAGAAATTCTCTCTAAAAAAAACACTCAATTTTTCATTCAAACTTGTTCTCCTAAATCAAAAGTGTTTTGCCATTAAATAGGCTACACATGAAAGTTAAATTAAATAATAAAAAAAACGAAAATAAAAATTAAATAACTAATAAAATCGTGAGATAATGATCCTTTGCATGATAAGATATCATCTCACGTTTAAACTACGTTTGAATATGATTTGAATTCATTTAAGTAGATTCTGTTGGATAAAATCTCTTATACGTGATTTGTTTGGATTTGCATGTGCTTCTCATGTGACTTTTTTAATTCTTGCACGTGCATGTGCATGGCACATGTAAATCTTCATGCATCTTTGGCCTCCCTTGCTTCAACTTGATTTTGATTATCTTCAATCCTCGACACATTCAATAGTTTTGAATCAAGTTGTCGCGGCTCCTCTCTCCCTTGGATCTCTAAAATTAATCCTTGCAAGGCCTCACGCATCTTCTTAGCTTTGGACCGTGTCATTGGGCCGCCAATGTCCTCAATTGGATCGTTGCTCTTGGGCTTGGGCTTTGTCGCTGCTTGGATCACATCACTTAGTAATGCGATTGAGGAATCATTAGAAACTTCACTTAAATCGATTTGTTACAAAAGAGTTGAACGTATCAAGCAAATGAGGTTGAGTGTACATGACTTGTGGTTAGAACCTAAGTTATCCATTTCACTTTCAAGGTTTTAACTTGTAGTGATGAGAACGACGTGTATTGAGGACCCAACAACCTTCATGGACGCGAAACTAAGACTTAGTAATGCGCTTGATGAAGCATTAGAAACCTCACTTCAATCGATTTGTTCCAAAAGAGTTGAACGTATCAAGCAAATGAGGTTGAGTGTTACATGACTTGTGGTTAGAACCTAAGTTATCCATTTCACATTCAAGGTTTTAACTTGAAGTGATAAGAACGACGTGTATTGAGGAACCAACAACCTTCATGGACGCGAAACAAAGACTTAGTAATGCGATTGATGAAGCATTAGAAACTTCACTTCAATCGATTTGTTACAAAAGAGTTGAACGTATCAAGCAAATGAGGTTGAGTGTTACATGACTTGTGGTTAGAACCTAAGTTATCAATTTCACTTTCAAAGTTTTAACTTGAAGTGATGAGAACGACGTGTATTGAGGACCCAACAATCTTCATGGACGCGAAACAAAGACTTAGTAATGCGCTTGATGAAGCATTAGAAACTTCACTTCAATCGATTTGTTCCAAAAGAGTTGAACGTATAAAGCAAATGAGGTTGAGTGTTACATGACTTGTGCTTAGAACCTAAGTTATCCATTTCACACTTCAAGGTTTTAACTTGAAGTGATGAGAACGACGTGTATTGAGGACCCAACAACCTTCATGGACGCGAAACTAAGACTTAGTAATGCGATTGATGAAGCATTAGAAACTTCACTTCAATCGATTTGTTCCAAAAGAGTTGAACGTATCAAGCAAATGAGGTTGAGTGTTACATGACTTGTGGTTAGAACCTAAGTTATCCATTTCACTTTCAAGGTTTTAACTTGAAGTGATTAGAACGACGTGTATTGAGGAACCAACAACCTTCATGGACGCGAAACTAAGACTAGTAATGCACTTGATGAAGCATTAGAAACCTCACTTCAATCGATTTGTTCCAAAAGAGTTGAACGTAACAAGCAAATGAGGTTGAGTGTTACATGACTTATGGTTAGAACCTAAGTTATCCATTTCACTTTCAAGGTTTTAACTTGAAGTGATTAGAACGACGTGTATTGAGGACCCAACAACCTTCATGGACGCGAAACTAAGACTTAGTACTGCACTTGATGAAGCATTAGAAACCTCACTTCAATCGATTTGTTCCAAAAGAGTTGAACGTATCAAGCAAATAGGTTGCGTGTTACATGACTTGTGGTTAGAACCTAACGTTATCCATTTCACTTTCAAGGTTTTAATTTGAAGTGATTAGAACGACGTGTATTGAGGACCCAACAACCTTCATGGACGCGAAACTAAGACTTAGTAATGCGCTTGATGAAGCATTAGAAACCTCACTTCAATCGATTTGTTCCAAAAGAGTTGAACGTATCAAGCAAATGAGGTTGAGTGTTACATGACTTGTGGTTAGAATCTAAGTTATCCATTTCACATTCAAGGTTTTAACTTGAAGCTGATGAGAACGACGTGTATTGAGGACTCAACAACCTTCATAACGCGAAACCAAGACTTAGTAATGCGATTGATGAAGCATTAAAAACTTCACTTCAATCGATTTGTTACAAAAGAGTTGAACGTATCAAGCAAATGAGGTTGTAGTGTTACATGACTTGTGGTTAGAACGTAAGTTATCCATTTCACTTTCAAGGTTTTAACTTCAAGTGATGAGAACGACGTGTTTGAGGACCCAACAACTTTCATGGACGCGAAACTAAGACATAGTAATGCGCTTGATGAAGCATGAGAAACCTCACTTCAATCGATTTGTTCCAAAAGAGTTGAACGTATCAAGCAAATGAGGTTGAGTGTTACATGACTTGTGGTTAGAATCTAAGTTATCCATTTCACATTCAAGGTTTTAACTTGAAGTGATGAGAACGACGTGTATTGAGGACTCAACAACCTTCATAACGCGAAACCAAGACTTAGTAATGCGATTGATGAAGCATTAGAAACTTCACTTCAATCGATTGGTTACAAAAGAGTTGAACGTATCAAGCAAATAAGGTTGAGTGTTACATGACTTGTAGTTAGAACGTAAGTTATCCATTTCACTTTCAAGGTTTTAATCTTCAAGTGATGAGAACGACGTGTTTGAGGACCCAACAACTTTCATGGACGCGAAACTAAGACATAGTAATGCGCTTGATGAAGCATTAGAAACCTCACTTCAATCGATTTGTTCCAAAAGAGTTGAACGTATCAAGCAAATGAGGTTGAGTGTTACATGACTTGTGGTTAGAATCTAAGTTATCCATTTCACATTCAAGGTTTTAACTTGAAGTGATGAGAACGACGTGTATTGCGGACCCAACAACCTTCATGGACGCGAAAATAAGACTTAGTAATGCGATTGATGAAGCATTAGAAACTTCACTTCAATCGATTTGTTACAAAAGAGTTGAACGTATCAAGCAAATGAGGTTGAGTGTTACATGACTTGTAGGTTAGAACGTAAGTTATCCATTTCACTTTCAAGGTTTTAACTTCAAGTGATGAGAACGACGTGTTTTGAGGACCCAACAACTTTCATGGACGCCAAACTAAGACATAGTAATGCGCTTGATGAAGCATTAGAAACCTCCACTTCAATCGATTTGTTCCAAAAGAGTTGAACGTATCAAGCAAATGAGGTTGAGTGTTACATGACTTGTGGTTAGAATCTAAGTTATCCATTTCACATTCAAGGTTTTAACTTGAAGTGATGAGAACGACGTGTATTGAGGACTCAACAACCTTCATAAACGCGAAACCAAGACTTAGTAATGCGATTGATGAAGCATTAGAAACTTCACTTCAATCGATTTGTTACAAAAGAGTTGAACGTATCAAGCAAATGAGGTTGAGTGTTACATGACTTGTGGTTAGAACGTAAGTTATCCATTTCACTTTCAAGGTTTTAACTTGAAGTGATGAGAACGACGTGTATTGAGAACCCAACAACCTTCATGGACGCGAAACTAAGACTTAGTAATGCACTGGATGAAGCATTAGAAACCTCCCTTCAATCGATTTGTTCCGAAAAGAGTTGAACGTATCAAGCAAATGAGGTTGAGTGTTACATGACTTGTGGTTAGAACCTAAGATATCCATTTCACATTCAAGGTTTTAACTTGAATTGATGAGAACGACGTGTATTGAGGACTCATCAATCTTCATGGACGCGAAACGAAGACTTAGTAATGCGATTGATGACGCATTAGAAACATCACTTCAATCGATTTGTTACAAAAGAGTTGAACGTATCAAGCAAATGAGGTTGAGTGTTACATGACTTGTGGTTAGAACCTAAGTTATCCATTTCACATTGAAGGTTTTAACTTGAAGTGATGAGAACGACGTGTATTGTGGACCCAACAACCTTCATGGACGCGAAAATACGACTTAGTAATGCGATTGATGAAGCATTAGAAACTTCTCTTCAATCGATTTGTTACAAAAGAGTTGAACGTATCAAGCAAATGAGGTTGAGTGTTACATGACCTTTGGTTCGATCCTAAGTTATCCATTTCACATTCAAGGTTTTAACTTGAAGTGATGAGAACGACGTGTATTGAGGACTCATCAATCTTCATGGACGCGAAACGAAGACTTAGTAATGCGATTGATGAAGCATTAGAAACTTCACTTCAATCGATTTTTAAAAAAGAGTTGAACGTATCAAGCAAATGAGGTTGAGTGTTACATGACTTGTGGTTAGAACCTAAGTTATCCATTTCACATTCATGGTTTTAACTTGAAGTGATGAGAACGACGTGTATTGTGGACCCAACAATCTTTATGGACGCGAAACTAAGACTTAGTAATGCGCTTGATGAAGCATTAGAAACCTCACTTCAATCGATTTGTTCCAAAAGAGTTGAACGTATCAAGCAAATGAGGTTAAGTGTTACATGACTTGTGGTTAGAACCTAAGTTATCCGTTTCACATTCAAGGTTTTAACTTGAAGTGATGAGAACGACGTGTATTGAGGACTCAACAACCTTCATAAACGCGAAACCAAGACTTAGTAATGCGATAGATGAAGCATTTGAAACTTCACTTCAATCGATTTGTTGCAAAAGAGTTGAACGTATCAAGCAAATGAGGTTGAGTGTTACATGACTTGTGGTTAGAACGTAAGTTATCCATTTCACTTTCAAGGTTTTAACTTCAAGTGATGAGAACGACGTGTTTTGAGGACCCAACAACTTTCATGGACGCCAAACTAAGACATAGTAATGCGCTTGATGAAGCATTAGAAACCTCACTTCAATCGATTTGTTCCAAAAGAGTTGAACGTATCAAGCAAATGAGGTTGAGTGTTACATGACTTGTGGTTAGAACATAAGTTATCCATTTCACTTTCAAGGTTTTAACTTGAAGTGATGAGAACGACGTGTATTGAGGACCAACAATCTTCATGGACGCGAAACTAAGACTTAGTAATGCGCTTGATGAAGCATTAGAAACCTCACTTCAATCGATTTGTTCCAAAAGAGTTGAACGTATCAAGCAAATGAGGTTGTGTGTTGCACGACATGTGGTTAGAACCAAAGTTATCCATTTCACATTCAAGGTTTTAACTTGAAGTGATGAGAACGACGTGTATTGTGGACCCAACAACCTTCATGGACGCGAAAATAAGACTTAGTAATGCGATTGATGAAGCATTAGAAACTTCACTTCATTCGCTTTATTACAAAAGAGTTGAACGTATCAAGCAAGTGAGGTTGAGTGTTACATGACTTGTTGTTAGAACCTAAGTTATCCATTTCACATTCAAGGTTTTAACTTGAAGTGATGAGAACGACAGTGTATTGCGGACCCAACAACCTTCATGGACGCGAAAATAAGACTTAGTAATGCGATTGATGAAGCATTAGAAGCTTCACTTCAATCGATTTGTTACAAAAGAGTTGAACGTATCAAGCAAATGAGGTTGAGTGTTACATGACCTTTGGTTCGATCCTAAGTTATCCAGTTCACTTTCAAGGTTTTAACTTGAAGTGATGAGGACGACGTGTATTGAGGACCCAACAACCTTCATGGACGCGAAACTATGACTTAGTAATGTTCTTGATAAGCATTAGAAACCTCACTTCAATCGATTTGTTCCAAAAGAGTTGAACATATCAAGCAAATGAGGTTAAGTGTTACATGACTTGTGGTTAGAACCTAAGTTATCTGTTTCACATTCAAGGTTTTAACTTGAAGTGATGAGAACGACGTGTATTGAGGACTGAACAACCTTCATAAACGCGAAACCAAGACTTAGTAATGCGATTGATGAAGCATTTGAAACTTCACTTCAATCGATTTGTTACAAAAGAGTTGAACGTATCAAGCAAATGAGGTTGAGTGTTACATGACTTGTGGTTAGAACGTAAGTTATCCATTTCAATTTCAAGGTTTTAACTTCAAGTGATGAGAACGACGTGTTTTGAGGACCCAACAACTTTCATGGACGCCAAACTAATACATAGTAATGCGCTTGATGAAGTATTAGAAACCTCACTTCAATCGATTTGTTCCAAAAGAGTTGAACGTATCAAGCAAATGAGGTTGAGTGTTACATGACTTGTGGTTAGAACATAAGTTATCCATTTCACTTTCAAGGTTTTAACCTGAAGTGATGAGAACGACGTGTATTGAGGACCCAACAATCTTCATGGACGCGAAACTAAGACTTAGTAATGCACTTCATGAAGCATTAGAAACCTCACTTCAATCGATTTGTTCCAAAAGAGTTGAACGTATCATGCAAATCAGGTTGTGTGTTACACGACTTGTGGTTAGAACCTAAGTTATCCATTTCACATTCAAGGTTTTAACTTGAAGTGATGAGAACGACGTGTATTGTGGACCCAACAACCTTCATGGACGCGAAAATAAGACTTAGTAATGCGATTGATGAAGCATTAGAAACTTCACTTCAATCGATTTTTTACAAAAGAGTTGTACGTATCAAGCAAATGTGGTTGAGTGTTACATGACCTGTGGTTCGATCCTAAGTTATCCATTTCACTTTCAAGGTTTTAACTTGAAGTTATGAGAACGACGTGTATTGAGGACCCAACAACCTTCATGGACGCGAAACTAGGACTTAGTAATGCGCTTGATGAAGCATTAGAAACCTCACTTCAATCGATTTGTTCCAAAAGTGTTGAACGTATCAAGCAAATGAGGTTAAGTGTTACATGACTTGTGGTTAGAACCTAAGTTATCCGTTTCACATTCAAGGTTTTAACTTAAACTGATGAGAACGACGTGTATTGAGGACTCAACAACCTTCATAAACGCGAAACCAAGACTTAGTAATGCGATTGATGAAGCATTTGAAACTTCACTTCAATCGATTTGTTACAAAAGAGTTGAACGTATCAAGCAAATGAGGTTGAGTGTTACATGACTTGTGGTTAGAACGTAATTATCCATTTCACTTTCAAGGTTTTAACTTCAAGTGATGAGAACGACGTGTTTTGAGGACCCAACAACTTTCATGGACGCCAAACTAAGACATAGTAATGCGCTTGATGAAGCATTAGAAACCTCACTTCAATCGATTTGTTCCAAAAGAGTTGAACGTATCAAGTAAATGAGGTTGAGTGTTAAATGACTTGGGTTAGAACATAAGTTATCCATTTCACTTCCAAGGTTTTAACTTGAAGTGATGAGAACGACGTGTATTGAGGACCCAACAATCTTCATGGACGCGAAACTAAGACTTAGTAATGCACTTGATGAAGCATTAGAAACCTCACTTCAATCGATTTGTTCCAAAAGAGTTGAACGTATCAAGCAAATGAGGTTGTGTGTTACACGACTTGTGGTTAGAACCTAAGTTATCCATTTCACATTCAAGGTTTTAACTTGAAGTGATGAGAACGACGTGTATTGTGGACCCAACAACCTTCATGGACGCGAAAATAAGACTTAGTAATGCGATTGATGAAGCATTAGAAACTTCACTTCAATCGATTTGTTACAAAAGAGTTGTACGTATCAAGCAAATGAGGTTAAGTGTTACATGACCTGTGGTTCGATCCTAAGTTATCCATTTCACTTTCAAGGTTTTAACTTGAAGTGATAGAACGACGTGTATTGAGGACCCAACAACCTTCATGGACGCGAAACTAAGACTTAGTAATGCGCTTGATGAAGCATTAGAAACCTCACTTCAATCGATTTGTTCCCAAAGAGATGAACGTATCAAGCAAATGAGGTTAAGTGTTACATGACTTGTGGTTAGAACCTAAGTTATCCGTTTCACATTCAAGGTTTTAACTTGAAGTGATGAGAACGACGTGTATTGAGGACTCAACAACCTTCATAAACGCGAAACCAAGACTTAGTAATGCGATAGATGAAGCATTTGAAACTTCACTTCAATCGATTTGTTACAAAAGAGTTGAACGTATCAAGCAAATGCAGGTTGCGTGTTACATGACTTGTGGTTAGAACGTAAGTTATCCAATTCACTTCAAGGTTTTAACTTCAAGTGATGAGAACGACGTGTTTTGAGGACCCAACAACCTTTCATGGACGCCAAACTAAGACTAGTAATGCGCTTGATGAAGCATTAGAAACTTCACTTCAATCGATTTGTTCCAAAAGAGTTGAACGTATCAAGCAAATGAGGTTGAGTGTTACATGACTTGTGGTTAGAACATAAGTTATCCATTTCACTTTCAAGGTTTTAACTTGAAGTGATGAGAACGACGTGTATTGAGGACCATACAACCTTCATGGACGCGAAACTAAGACTTAGTAATGCGCTTGATGAAGCATTAGAAACCTCACTTCAATCGATTTGTTCCAAAAGAGTTGAACGTATCAAGCAAATGAGGTTGTGTGTTACACGACTTGTGGTTAGAACCTAAGTTATCCATTTCACATTCAAGGTTTTAACTTGAAGTGATGAGAACGACGTGTATTGTGGACCCAACAACCTTCATGGACGCGAAAATAAGACTTAGTAATGCGATTGATGAAGCATTGGAAACTTCACTTCAATCGATTTGTTACAAAAGAGTTGTAACGTATCAAGCAAATGAGGTTGAGTGTTACATGACCTGTGGTTCGATCCTAAGTTATCCATTTCACTTTCAAGGTTTTAACTTGAAGTGATGAGAACGACGTGTATTGAGGACCCAACAACCTTCATGGACGCGAAACTAAGACTTAGTAATGCGCTTGATGAAGCATTAGAAACCTCACTTCAATCGATTTGTTCCAAAAGAGTTGAACGTATCAAGCAAATGAGGTTAAGTGTTACATGACTTGTGGTTAGAACCTAAGTTATCCATTTCACATTCAAGGTTTTAACTTGAAGTGATGAGAACGACGTGTATTGAGGACTCAACAACCTTCATGGAACGCGAAACCTAAGACTTAGTAATGCGATAGATGAAGCATTAGAAACTTCACTTCAATCGATTTGTTACAAAAGAGTTGAACGGATCAAGCAAATGAGGTTGCGTGTTACATGACTTGTGGTTAGAACGTAAGTTATCCAATTCACTTTCAAGGTTTTAACTTGAAGTGATGAGAACGACGTGTATTGAGGACCCAACAACCTTCATGGACGCGAAACTAAGACTTAGTAATGCGCTTGATGAAGCATTAGAAACCTCACTTCAATCGATTTGTTACAAAAGAGTTGAACGTATCAAGCATAGAGGTTGAGTGTTACATGACTGTGGTTAGAACCTAAGTTATCCATTTCACATTTCAAGGTTTTAACTTGAAGTGATGAGAACGACGTGTATTGAGGACCCAACAACCTTCATGGACGCGAAACTAAGACTTAGTAATGCGCTTGATGAAGCATTAGAAAGCTCTCTTCAATCGATTTGTTCCAAAAGAGTTGAACGTATCAAGCAAATGAGGTTGAGTGTTACATGACTTGTGGTTAGAACCTAAGTTATCCATTTCACATTCAAGGTTTTAATTTGAAGTGATGAGAACGACGTGTATTGTGGACCCAACAACCTTTATGGACGCGAAACCTAAGACTTAGTAATGCGATTGATGAAGCATTAGAAACTTCACTTCAATCGATTTGTTACAAAAGAGTTGAACGTATCAAGCAAATGAGGTTGTGTGTTACATGACTTGTGGTTAGAACCTAAGTTATCCATTATACTTTCAAGGTTTTAAATTGAAGTGATGAGAAATACGTGTATTGAGGACCCAACAACCTTCATGGACGCGAAACTAAGACTTAGTAATGCGCTTGATGAAGCATTAGAAACCTCACTTCAATCAATTTGTTACAAAAGAGTTGAATGTATCAAGCATAGAGGTTGAGTGTTACATGAATTGTGGTTAGAACTTAAGTTATCCATTTCACATTCAAGGTTTTAACTTAAGTTGATGAGAACGACGTGTATTGAAGACCCAACAACCTTCATAGACGCGAAACTAAGACTTAGTAATGCTCTTGATGAAGCATTAGAAACCTCACTTCAATCGATTTATTCCAAAAGAGTTGAACGTATCAAGCAAATGAGGTTGAGTGTTACATGACTTGTGGTTAGAACCTGATAATATGGTTTTCGCTTTCATGCACGTGGTCAATATCCTTTATTGGATCTTGGTTTTGAGTTGTCCTATTAACCAAGGGGTCATTAGTCCTCACTTTGAACTATATTTGGCCGATCCTGAAGTTGATTACATTATGACGTTGGGTCTCACACCAAAATTGTTGAGGTTGCATTATTTGGTATCAGAGACTAGACATCCAATTGAGGTTTGTTAGCGTCTATGTGCTTAATTTCTTTTTATTTCCATTTCCTCTTTGTTGTTGATCCATAAAATTTCTATCTTTCTCTGGCTCCCATTGCTAGTTTATCAAACAAAAAAAAGGGCAAAAAAAGAGAAAAAAGAAAAAAAAACAAAAAGGGACAAAAAAAAGAGAAAAAAAGATGCAAAGAAAGAGGAAAAAGAAATTTCTTATCATATCTTTTGTTTCAAAATCCGTGGTATCAATCATATTGTGACCATATTTCTTCCATTCCTTCCTTTATTTTGCGCCCCATTGTTTTCATCTTTACTAAGAAATCTATATTTTAAGTGTGTTGGTTTTCATTTGTTTTGCTTTGATATTTGCCTTGCTTAGTTTTCTTAAGAACTTTGAGGAGGAAAGTGAGTGGTAAAAGGCAAGAGTTGGAGAGCTTATTAGAGGGTAAAAGCCAAAATCTCTGTGAGTAAACACGAGTGCTCGAGAACCATATTTGAGTGTATACACGTGAGGGAGAGGTGAGGTCCTTTTCTTTACACTTTTACACAGATTCTACAACATGTCTGAAAGAGAAGGTGAAGCAACACCAATGGATAGCAATTTGGTCATCCAAGCCATGCAGCAACAATTCCAGAGGATGAACGTCCAATTTGAAGAGATTCGAGACCGATTGGATCGTAGTGATGAACGCATTAATCAAATTCAACAAGGTGCCATGCCCCAAGAAAGACAGCCAACTAGACGACCCTTCGTTACTGCAGTTAATCCCATGGGCGATTATGCTGAAGAGTATGAGGATTTTGACGAAGTAGCCTCCATAAGAAGAGAAAGAGATCATAGGCCAAGACAAAGACGTCAATACCGAGAAAGAAATTTTATCGACAACAACACAGGTGCGATTAAACTCTCTATCCCATCATTTCAAGGTAAAAATGACCCGGACGTTTACATTGAATGGGAACGAAAGGTTGAACTTGTTTTTGATTGCCATAACTATTCGGAGGAAAAAAAAGTTAAACTTGCAGCTGTTTCTTTCACTGATTACGCAATTGCTTGGTGGGACCAAGTGCTCCTAACCAAACGAAGAAATAGCGGAATTCCAATCGACAATTGGGAAGACATGAAAGCTGCCATGAGACGAAGGTTTGTTCCTTCACATTATTATAGAGATTTACATTTAAAATTGCAAAGCCTTAAACAGGGTTCAAAATCTGTTGAGGAGTACCATAAAGAGATGGAAATATCCATGATTCGTGCCAATGTTGAGGAAGATCGAGAAGCAACCATGGCTCGGTTCATTTGTGGTCTCAATCGTGAAATTGCAAATATTGTAGAATTGCAGCACTACGTGGAACTTGAAGAGGTTGTCCACATGGCCATGAAGGTTGAAAGGCAGCTCAAAAGAGGAGGAAGATCAACCTCCAAGCAAGGAACTTTTACTTCTTTGAGTGGGAAGTCAAAATGGAACTCTACTCTAAGGCAAGAAGAGCAGTCGACTTCCAAGGCAAAAGATGAAAAAGTGATGGCCAAGCAGGTTGAAAAAGGTACGAGTTATACCCCAACCCAGAGAAATCGAGATATAAAGTGTTTTAAATGTCATGGAATTGGTCATATTTCTTCACAATGCCCAAATAAAAGAACTATGATTTTGTTAAATAATGGGGATATTGTTTCTGAAGAAGAAAGTGACAATGAAGTTATGCCACCACTTGAAGAAGCTAGTGATACCGAACATGCAGTTGTTGGCCAAGCCTTAGTAGTTCTTCGAACCCTCCATGTTCAAACTATAGAAGATGATGACCGTCAACAACGTGAAAACATTTTCTATACGCGCTGCCATGTTAAAGAAAAGGTTTGTGGTTTAATTATAGATGGAGGAAGTTGTGTGAATGTTGCAAGTAAGATGATGGTGGACAAGCTTGGATTAAAGACTCTGAAACACCCTCGACCATATCGTCTCCAATGGCTCAATGAAAGTGGAGAAATGAAGGTAACAAAACAGGTTCTTGTCTCATTTTCAATTGGCAAATATTCAGATGAAGTTCTTTGTGATGTTGTTCCTATGCAAGCAAGCCATATATTGCTTGGAAGACCATGGCAATTTGATAGACGCACCACCCATGATGGATACAAGAATCGGTACAGCTTTACCAAGGATGGACGAAGTATTACTCTAGCTCCGTTACCACCCCATCAAGTTTTTGAAGAGCAATGTCAAATTAAAAAATCTGTCACAGCTAATACAAAACAATGTGAGAGTGAGCATGAGAGTTCAAAAGAAAGTGAGAGAGAAGAGAGAAAATGTGAGAAGAAGAGAGAAAAGAGTCAGGTCCCTCTTGAAAAAGAAAAAAAGGTAGTGAATTTCCTTGCAAAAGAGAGAGAGATTAAGAGTGCCTTCAAATCAGAAAAAACAATGATGTTGATCTTGTACAAAGAGGCTTATTTCTTAACAACTAACACTGATAATCCTTTGCCTACTGTAGCAGTTGCTCTTTTACAGGAATTTGAAGATGTCTTTCCTGAGGAAACGCCACCAGGATTGCCACCAATAAGAGGCATTGAGCATCGAATTGATTTCATTCCAGGAGCTACCATTCCTTATCGACCCGCCTATCGAAGTAATCCAGAAGAAACAAAGGAACTTCAAAGGCAAGTTGAAGAGCTGCTATCCAAAGGACATGTTCGAGAAAGCATGAGTCCATGTGCGGTTCCTGTCTTGTTGGTCCCTAAGAAAGATGGAACTTGGAGAATGTGCGTCGATTGCCAAGCAATCAATAAAATCACGGTAAAGTATCGACATCCCATACCTCGATTAGATGACATGTTAGATGAATTGCATGGTTCCACTATCTTTTCAAAGATTGATTTAAAAAGTGGTTATCATCAAATTCGTATGCAAGAAGGTGATGAATGGAAAACTGCTTTCAAAACAAAACATGGTTTGTATGAGTGGCTAGTAATGCCTTTCGGGTTGACTAACGCACCAAGTACTTTTATGCGTTTAATGAATCATGTTTTACGTGCTTACATTGGAAAGTTTGTTGTTATTTATTTTGATGATATTCTAGTTTACAGCAAACACTTGAATGAACATATTGAACACCTGAGATGTGTACTTAATGTTTTGCAACATGAAAAGTTGTTTGCTAACTCCACCCAAAAGCGCACTTAAGGGGGGAGGTTTGACCCTGCCCTTATATCCTGTGCCAGGAGACACTCCATTTCCGATGTGGGACATATCATCCCCACCCCCTTGAGACCCGACCGCCTCGGTCGGCAATCTGTCGAACCTCAAGCGACACCGGGGAACAGAGATGGTGGCTCTGATACCAAATGATAAGGCACAGAACCCTAACTCCACCCAAAAGCGCACTTAAGGGGGGAGGTTTGACCCTGCCCTTATATCCTGTGCCAGGAGACACTCCATTTCCGATGTGGGACATATCATCCCCACCCCCTTGAGACCCGACCGCCTCGGTCGGCAATCTGTCGAACCTCAAGCGACACCGGGGAACAGAGATGGTGGCTATGATACCAAATGATAAGGCACAGAACCCTAACTCCACCCAAAAGCGCACTTAAGGGGGGAGGTTTGACCCTGCCCTTATATCCTGTGCCAGGAGACACTCCATTTCCGATGTGGGACATATCATCCCCACCCCCTTGAGACCCGACCGCCTCGGTTGGCAATCTGTCGAACCTCAAGCGACACCGGGGAACAGAGATGGTGGCTCTGATACCAAATGATAAGACACAGAACCCTAACTCCACCCAAAAGCGCACTTAAGGGGGGAGGTTTGACCCTGTCCTTATATCATTTGGTTTCTAATGCGATTGATGAAGCATTAGAAACTTCACTTCAATCGATTTGTTACAAAAGAGTTGAACGTATCAAGCAAATGAGGTTGAGTGTTACATGACCTTTGGTTCGATCCTAAGTTATCCATTTCACTTTTAAGGTTTTAACTTGAAGTGATGAGGACGACGTGTATTGAGGACCCAACAACCTTCATGGACGCGAAACTAAGACTTAGTAATGCGCTTGATGAAGCATTAGAAACTTCACTTCAATCGATTTGTTCCAAAAGAGTTGAACGTATCAAGCAATGAGGATGAGTGTTACATACTTGTGGTTAGAACCTATGTTATCCATTTCACTTCAGGTTTTAACTTGAAGTGATGAGAACGACGTGTATTGAGGACCCAACAACGTTCATGGACGCGAAACTAAGACTTAGTAATGCGCATGATGAAGCATTAGAAACTTCACTTCAATCGATTTGTTCCAAAAGAGTTGAACGTATCAAGCAAATGAGGTTGAGTGTTACATGACTTGTGTTAGAACCTAAGTTATCCATTTCACATTCAAGGTTTTAACTTGAAGTGATGAGAACGACGTGTATTGAGGACCCAACAACCTTCATGGACGCGAAACTAAGACTTAGTAATGCGCTTGATGAAGCATTAGAAACTTCACTTCAATCGATTTGTTCCAAAAGAGTTGAACGTATCAAGCAAATGAGGATGAGTGTTACATTACTTGTGGTTAGAACCTAAGGTTATCCATTTCACATTCAAGGTTTTAACTTGAAGTGATGAGAACGACGTGTATTGAGGACCAACAACCTTCTTGGACCAGAAACTAAGACTTAGTAATGCGCTTGATGAAGCATTAGAAACTTCACTTCAATCGATTTTTTCCAAAAGAGTTGAACGTATAAAGCAAATGAGGTTTAGTGTTACATGACTTGTAGTTAGAACATAGTTATCCATTTCACATTCAAGGTTTTAACTTGAAGTGATGAGAACGACGTGTATTGAGGACCCAACAACCTTCATGGACGCGAAACTAAGACTTAGTAATGCGCTTGATGAAGCATTAGAAACTTCACTTCAATCGATTTGTTCCAAAAGAGTTGAACGTATCAAGCAAATGAGGTTGAGTGTTACATGACTTGTGGTTAGAACCTAAGTTATCCATTTCACATTCAAGGTTTTAACTTGTTGTGATGAGAACGACGTGTATTGAGGACCCAACAACCTTCATGGACGCGAAACTATGACTTAGTGATGCGCTTGATGAACCATTAGAAACTTCACTTCAATCGATTTGTTCCAAAATAGTTGAACGTATCAAGCAAATGAGGTTGAGTGTTACATGACTTGTGGTTGGAATCTAAGTTATCCATTTCACATTCAAGGTTTTAACTTGAAGTGATGAGAACGACGTGTATTGAGGACCCAAAAACCTTCATGGAGATGAAACTAAGACTTAGTAATGCGCTTGATGAAGCATTAGAAACTTCACTTCAATCGATTTGTTCCAAAAGAGTTGAACGTATCAAGCAAATGAGGATGAGTGTTACATTACTTGTGGTTAGAACCTATGTTATCCATTTCACATTCAAAGTTTTAACTTGAAGTGATGAGAACGACGTGTATTGAGGACCCAACAACGTTCATGGACGGGGAACTAAGACTTAGTAATGCGCATGATGAAGCATTAGAAATTTACTTCAATCGATTTGTTCCAAAAGAGTTGAACATATCAAGCAAATGAGGTTGAGTGTTACATGACTTGTGGTTAGAACCTAAGTTATCCATTTCACATTCAAGGTTTTAACTTGAAGTGATGAGAACGACGTGTATTGAGGACCTAACAACCTTCATGGACGCGAAACTAAGACTTAGTAATGCGCTTGATGAAGCATTAGAAACTTCACTTCAATAGATTTGTTCCAAAAGAGTTGAACATATCAAGTAAATGAAGTTGAGTGTTACATGACTTGTGGTTAGAACCTAAGTTATCTATTTCACTTTCAAGGTTTTAAATTGTAGTGATGAGAACGACGTGTATTTAGGACCCAAAAACCTTCATGGAGACGAAACTAAGACTTAGTAATGCGCTTGATGAAGCATTAGAAACTTCACTTCAATCGATTTGTTCCAAAAGAGTTGATCGTATCAAGCAAATGAGGTTTAGTGTTACATGACTTGTGGTTACAACCTAAGTTATCCATTTCACATTCAAGGTTTTAACTAGAAGTGATGAGAACGACGTGTATTGAGGAACTAACAACCTTCATGGACGCGTAATTAAGACTTATTAATGCGCTTGATGAAGCATTAGAAACTTCATTTTAATCGATTTGTTCTAAAAGAGTTGATCGTATCAAGCAAATGAGGTTTAGTGTTACATGACTTGTGGTTAGAACTTAAGTTATCCATTTCACAATCAAGGTTTTCTCTTGAATTGATGAGAACGAGGTGTATTGAGGACCCAACAACCTTCATGGACGCGTAACAAAGACTTAGTAATGCACTTGATGAAGCATAAGAAACTTTACTTCAATCGATTTGTTCCAAAAGAGTTGATCGTATCAAGCAAATGAGGTTTAGTGTTACATGACTTGTGGTTAGAACCTAAGTTATCCATTTCACATTCAAGGTTTTAACTTGAAGTGATGAGAACGACGTGTATTGATGATGTGAACCTAAGATATGAGAGATCTTAGACCCAACACGCAATGCGGAATTCAAAGGGAATGATTACTTTATTGATTCGAAAGAACAAGAAGAACGAATTTGACCCCAATCGATAGATAGCGATGGAACTAAAGTTATCAGAAAAGTAGCTAGACCCGAACCAAACTCGTTTGTTGAACCTAAGCTATCAAGTTCGATCTTTTCAAGAATACACTTGAAGAAGATCAAGTTCTAATCCAAGAACTCAATAAGAGAGTTATAAGGTTCTCACCTCAAAGCAAAAGCTTAATAAAAATCAATTCATTCAAAAGTACCTAAAATCTATTACAAGCCTCCCTTAAATAGGCAAAGGGATAAATCTAATAAGGTAATAACATAATTAGAAATAATCAAAATATCCTAATTAGACAATAGAAAAGTTTCTAAAAACAAGAAAAAGGAAAATTAGAATTTGGAAAGTGGTGCAAGTGGATGGTGGCCGCGGAAATTAGGTTTACGTAGCATGAGCTCCAAGTTTATTTCAATTCATGGGCCTTGCCCAATGGTGTGGTAATTATAAGAACTTTGAAGTTAAAAACCCTTGGGCTAGAGTAGTGTCATATTGAGTGACCATGGGGGAAGTCTTTATTTTTGAGACATCTCTTACGTTTTGGGCTTCGTTTCGGGCTTCTTTTCCAATCCTTGCTTCTTCGTCAACACTTAATAATATTATGGCCTGTTGCACATCTTGTGATGATTCCTTTTCTTGGATGTCTTTGATTAAAATTTGTAGTCTTTTGTTTATTTTCTTTGTTCTTGATCTCGACATTGGTCCTCCTATGATCATCAATGGATCTTGGCTCCTTATTGCTTCTTGATTGTCCTTGGTTGCTCCTTTGACTACATCATTCCCTCCCTCTTCGAAAAGATTCGTCCTCGAATCTGCATTAAACAAAAATAAGTCAATAACATTAAAAGTAGCGCTTACATTACCATATTCGCTCGGTAAGTCAATCTGGTAAGCATTGTTGTTGATGCGTTCCAACACTTGGAAGGGGCCGTCTCCTCGCAGTTGTAACTTATTCTTTCTTCGCTCCGTAAATCACTCCTTTCGTAGATGTACCCAAACCCAATCTCCAGGTTCAAAGATGATTTCTTTTCTACTCTTGTTGGCTTGTCGCGCATAGTGCTCGTTCTTTTGTATGATGTTTTTTCGAACCTTCGCGTGTAATTCCCTTACAAATTCAGCTTATCTTTTTCCATTTAAATCAACCAATTCATTAGAAGGTAATTGTAATAAATCAAGTGGTGTAAGAGGGTTAAAGCCATACACAATTTCAAATGGTGAGTAAGAAGTAGTAGAATGAATAACTCTATTGTAAGCGAACTCTACATGTGGCAAGCAATTTTCCCATTGTTTTAAATTCTTAGAAATTATTGCTCTCAACAAAGTAGATAAAGTTCGATTCACTACCTCCGTTTGTCCATCCGTTTGGGGGTGTGCCACGGTGGAAAACAACAATTTTGTACCTAGCTTATTCCATAAAGTTCTCCAAAAGTGACTTAGAAACTTCACATCTGTAACACCCGAATTTTCGGATTTCCGCTCCAAGGCTATTTTCGTAAATAAGTAAATTAGGTCTGTTTTGCGAGCGGATAGTTTTATTAGGACCCTAGAAAGTTATGGGGATTTGTAGAAGGATAAGTGAAATTTTAGAAACCCAAATCGAGAAGAGTAATGCTAAGGTTCCCGTTTTAGCCTTTTAATATATTAATTCGTAAAAATAGTAAATCAAGTCCGTTTTACGAAAAGAAAGTGTTATTGGGGTCCTAACGATTAAATTGGAATTTGTGGAGATATACGGGATTTAACGGGATTTACGGAAGAGCAAAACGGCATATTAACGTTTAATAGGAATTAGGCTTATTATTATTATTATTATTATTATTATTATTATTAATAATTATAAACAAAACAACAGAATGGTTAAAAAAAAACCATTCTGTCGTTTTTACGTTCGAAGTCGAACCCGACGCCGAGAGAGAGGCGACGAAGGAGAACCGCGACGATCGACGAACGCCGGCGTCCAACCTCGACGTTTTCTGGCCAGAAAACGGCGGCGACTCCAGGGTGTGCGGTTTCCGACCATCCTCGCGCACGAACCGAACGGTATGCCTCCTCTGTGCCCTGTTTTCGTGTTATTGGTGGCCGTGGATCGCTGAGCTGCTAGGGCTCCGATCGCCGGTCGTTTTTGGTGGCTTTCAGTGTCAAATGGCCGAGCTTAACGCCGGCTATTGTTGATTGGCCGTGTTGAGCTCAATGTGAGCGAAATTCAGTGAGCCCGATTTAGGGCACTCGGGTTTTGCTTAATGTAACTTCGATTTTAGGTTAGTTTATGTTAATTGGATGTTAGTAGGATAGATTGGTGAAGAAATTGATGGAATTTGATGAAAAATCAAAAAGGGGGATTTTCCGGGTAAAGGGCAGTTTCGGGTTTCTGCCAAATTGATCTAGTTCCGGTCATTTGTTTTAAAATTACTTTTGGCAGATTAAAATAGGTAATTAGAGGAGTACGTGGCCGCTGGAATCGTTCGATTCCGATAACCGACGCGAAAGTTACGCGCGTTCGAAGTTTTAGGTCGGTTTTTACCGAACCCAAATTAGTGACCTATTTAGTTAAGTTTTAGTTGGATTAGGCTTGAAATAGTAGTTTGAGAGTAAATTGGCGAATGTAAGTTTGATTTAATGAAGTTTGAATGTTTGTCATAGGTCGAGCCATAGGTGACGTGTGGCGCCAAACCCAGCGAGCTACAGAAGACAGGTAAGTCTCTCGTGACTTGTTTGGCCGATTGGCCTACACCATATGATTCTATGTTGGTCGAGGAACTTGGAGAATGTAGGTTGAGTCGGGTAATTAGTTGGGTAGTTAGTTTTAGTTATGTGTTGTATGTTTATATTTATTGTTTGTTTATGCTTTAATTATGTTTATAGCATTGCACGTTCATGCATCATGTTTCTGAAAAGCACGAAAAAGGAATTTCTATGCATGTTTTCATAAAAAGGGTAAAGTATAATGAAAAAGTAAAATGTCTGTAATCTGGTTACGGCATTGGCGGTGGTTCAGACATGGCTGCTTGGGGATCATATCTTCCCCCCGGTTAGATACGAGGGGCTATCCAACCGTGGAATGTGCCGCTCCTATCTAGCGAGAGTGAGGCCACGGTAACATATCTGTATCTGTATCTGTATCTGTAATGAAATGAAAAGGAAGCATGTTTTTACGAACGGCACGCATAGCATGCATTGCATTCACGTAGACTTACTGAGCCTTAAGCTCACGACTTATATCTGTGGTGTAGGTGACCTCTACACAGGTGAGGATGAGATCCCTCCACCCGAGGCATGATCGGTTGATGAAAGATGGCCCGTGGGAGTGTGCTGGGCAGTCGATGCTTAACTGACCCGTGGGGATTTACGTATGTATTTTGAGGGTTTTTGGGACTGATAATTGTATAGACATTATAGGATGCTTGGATCTGGTTAGGTGTTAGATTCGTATTTGATGTTTTAAACGTTTTCATTGGAACCTGTTTTATAAACTGTTTTTGTAAGGTTTTATGGGATTGTTTGATGATAGTTGATAGGTTGGTATTTTGATAGATTGATGTGCAGAGGATTAGGCAAACTGTTTATAAAGCGTTTTTGTTAATTCAGTTATTTGAATGGTATGGAACTGCTTGGTATTTTCTTTGTAAACAGGAGGATATGTCACACTTTTAAACGGAACCATGCAGTTCGTTTTCATGAAAAAGTACTTCATTTTAATCGTGTTTAGAGTCGGTTTTGGACAGAGTTACGAGAACGTATGAATGCTTGGAAAGTTTATGTAAAATGTATAATTGAAATGGAGATAGAAATGATATTGTGACGAAGTGATAAGTTGATAAATTGAGGAATGATAGAAGGTTGAGTGGTTTTATGTAAACGGTTTTTGTATGATAAATGAATTTCTTTAAAGGTTTTCGAGGATGTTTTTTTAATTGATTTAGAGGCTTAAAAAGAAAAATTTCGTACGGGAAATTAGGAATAGTATGAGGGTCGTTACAACATCTCTATCACTAATAATTGTTCAAGGTAATCCATGTAAACGCACAATTTCTTTAAAAAATAAATCCGCTATATGTGTAGCATCATTAGTTTTAGAACATGCTATAAAATGTGCCATTTTACTAAATCGATCCACAACCACAAAAATACTATCCTTACCTCCTTGTGTTCTCGGTAAACCTAACACAAAGTCCATAGAAATATCCGTCCAAGGGTGCTCAGGCACGGGTAAAGGATTATACAATCCATATGGTTTGATCTTTGACCTTGCCTTCCTACATTCAATGCATCTTTCACAAATAGTTATAACATCATGCTTCATTTTTTGCCAAAAGAAATGTTCTATTAAGATATTCAAAGTTTTGTTAATTCCAAAGTGTCCCATTAATCCTCCACCATGTGTTTCTCTAACAAGCAATTCACGTAATAAGCATTTAGGTATACAAAGTTTATCCTTTCGAAATAAATACCCATCATGTCTATAATAATCAGCACATGCAATTTTCTCACAATCTCTCCATACATGACAAAAATCTATATCTTATTCATACAAATCCTTAATAAATTCAAATCCTAACAATTTAGATTGTAGAGAAGTGATTAAAATGTACCTCCTGACAACGTATCAGCGACTACGTTGTCTTTACCTTTTTTTGTAATGGATGACATATAGAAAGGTCTCGATGAATTACATCCACTTGACGTGCCTCTTGTGCAATTTACCTTGTGACTTTAAGTGCTTCAAACTCTCCTGATCGGAATGAATAATAAATTCCTTGGGCCACAAATAGTGTTGCCATGTTTGTAACGTCCTTACCAAAGCGTAGAGTTCCTTGTCATATGTTGGATATTTTAATGCCGCTCCACTAAGCTTTTCACTGAAGTAAGCAATCGGCTTCATTTCCTGCATCAAAACACCTCCAATTCCTTTTCCCGACGCGTCACATTCGATTTCAAATGTTTTATCAAAATTTGGTAAAACTAGAAGGGGAGCATTAGTTAGTTTTTCTTTTAACAAATTAAACGCTTTTTCATGTACTTCTGTCTAGTTAAATGTAACATTCTTTTTAATTAATTCGTTCATAGGTGTCGCAATAGTACTAAAGTCTCTCACAAATCTTCTGTAAAAGCTAGCCAAGCCGTGAAAGCTACGTGCCTCATTTGCGTTCTTTGGTGTGGGCCATTCCTTGATTGCTCTTATCTTTTCCTCATCTACGGATACCCCCTTTGAGCTAACTACAAAACCAAGGAAAACTACCGATTCCATGCAAAATGTACAATTTTTAAGATTAGCATACAATAGATTCAATTTTAACACACTAAATACGGATCTCAAATGCTTAACATGTTCGTCAAGTGACTTACTATACACCAAAATATCATCAAAGTAGACCACAACAAATTTTCCAATAAATTGCCTTAAAACATGATTCATCAATCTCATAAACGTGATCGGTGCATTAGATAGTGCAAACGACATAACCAACCATTCACAAAGACCATAGTTTGTTTAAAAAGCTGTTTTCCATTCATCTCCTTGTTTCATGCGAATTTGATAATATCCGCTCTTTAAATAAATTTTGCAAAACATAAATGCACCATACAGTTCATCAAGCATATCATCAAGACGAGGAATAGGGTGTCGATACTTTACCGTAATTTTATTTACCGCTCGACAATCGACGCACATTATCCAAGTGCCGTCCTTTTTTAGTACCAAAATAACAGGAACCGAGGTGTATTGAGGACCCAACAACCTTCATGGACGCGTAACTAATACTTAGTAATGCGCTTGATGAAGCATAAGAAACTTCACTTCAATCGATTGTTCCAAAAGAGTTGATCGTATCAAGCAAATGAAGTTGAGTGATACATTACTTGTGGTTAGAACCTAAGTTATCCATTTCACATTCAAGGTTTTAGCTTGAAGTGATGAGAACGACGTGTATTGAGGACTAGTTAACCATTTCACATTCAAGGTTTTAACTTGAAGTGATTAGAACGACGTGTAATGAGGACCCAACAACCTTCATGGATGCGAAACTAAGACATAGTAATGCGCTTGATGAAGCATTAGAAACTTCACTTCAATCGATTTGTTCCAAAAGAGTTGAACGTATCAAGCAAATGAAGTTGAGTGTTGCATGACTTGTGGTTAGAACCTAAGTTATCCATTTCACATTCAAGGTTTTAACTTGAAGTGATGAGAACGACGTGTATTGAGGACCCAACAACCTTCATGGATGCGAAACTAAGACATAGTAATGCACTTGATGAAGCATTAGAAACTTCACTTCAATCGATTTGTTCCAAAAGAGTTGAACGTATCAAGCAAATGAGGTTGAGTGTTGCATGACTTGTGGTTACAACCTAAGTTATCCATTTCACATTCAAGGTTTTAACTTGAAATGATGAGAACGTGTATTGAGGAACCAACAACCTTCATGGACGCGAAACTAAGACTTAGTAATGCGCTTGATGAAGCTTTAGAAACTTCACTTCAATCGATTTGTTCCAAAAGAGTTGAACGTATCGAGCAAATTAGGTTGAGTGTTACATGAATTGTGGTTAGAACCTAAGTTATCCATTTCACATTCAAGGTTTTAACTTGAAGTGATGAGAACGACGTGTATTGAGGACCCAAAAACCTTCTTGGACGCGAAACTAAGACTTAGTAATGCGCTTGATGAAGCATTAGAAACTTTACTCCAATCGATTTGTTCCAAAAGAGTTGAACGTGTCAAGCAAATGAGGTTGAGTGTTACATGACTTGTGGTTAGAACCTAAGTTATCCATTTAACCTTCAAGGTTTTAACTTGAAGTGATGAGAACGACGTGTATTGAAGACCCAACAACCTTCATGGACGCGAAACTAAGACTCAGTAATGCACTTGATGAAGCATTAGAAACTTCACTTCAATCGATTTGTTCCAAAAGAGTTGAACGTATCAAGCAAATGAGGTTGAGTGATACATGACTTGTGGTTAGAACCTAAGTTATCCATTTCACATTCAAGGTTTTAACTTGAAGTGATGAGAACGACGTGTATTGAGGACCCAACAACCTTATTGGACGCGAAACTAAGACTTAGTAGTGCGCTTGATGAAGCATTAGAAACTTCACTTCAATCGATTTGTCACAAAAGAGTTGAACATATGAAGCAAATGAGGTTAAGTGTTACATGACTTGTGGTTAGAATCTAAGTTATCCATTTCACATTCAAGGTTTTAACTTGAAGTGATGAGAACGACATGTATTGAGGACCCAACAATCTTAATGGACGGGAAACTAAGACTTAGTAATGTGCTTGATGAAGCATTAGAAACTTCACTTCAATCGATTTGTTCCAAAATAGTTGAACGTATCAAGCAAATGAGGTTGAGTGTTACATGACTTGTGGTTGGAACCTAAGTTATCCATTTCACATTCAAGGTTTTAACTTGAAATGATGAGAACGACGTGTAATGAGGACCGAAAAACCTTCATGACAGCGAAACTAAGACTTAGTAATGCGCTTGATGATGCATTAGAAACTTCACTTCAATCGATTTGTTCCAAAAGAGTTGAACGTATCAAGCAAATGAGGTTGAGTGTTACATGACTTGTGGTTAGAACCTAAGTTATCCATTTCACTTTCAAGGTTTTAAATTGAAGTGATGAGAACGACGTGTATTTAGGACCCAACAACCTTCATGGAGACGAAACTAAGACTTAGTAATGCGCTTGATGAAGCATTAGAAACTTCAATTCAATCGATTTGTTCCAAAAGTGTTGAACGTATCAAGCAAATGAGGATGAGTGTTACATTACTTGTGGTTAGAACCTATGTTATCCATTTCACATTCAAAGTTTTAACTTGAAGTGATGAGAACGACGTGTATTGTGGACCCAACAACGTTCATGGACGCGGAACTAAGACTTAGTAATGCGCTTGATGAAGCATTAGAAACTTCACTTCAATCGATTTTTTACAAAAGAGTTGAACGTATCAAGCAAATGAGGTTGAGTGTTTCATGACTTCTGGTTAGAACCTATGTTATCCATTTCACATTCAAGGTTTTAAATTGAAGTGATGAGAACAATGTGTATTGAGGACCCAACAACCTTTCATGGACGCGAAACTAAGACGTAGTAATGCGCTTTAAGAAGCATTAGAAACTTCACTTCAATCGATTTGTTCCAAAAGAGTTGATCGTATCAAGCAAATGAGATTGAGTGTTACATGGCTTGTGGTTAGAACCTAAGTTATCCATTTCACATTCAAGGTTTTAACTTGAAGTGATGAGAACGACGTGTATTGAGGACCCAACAACCTTCATGGACAGCGAAACTAAGACTTAGTAATGCGCTTGATGAAGCATTAGAAACTTCACTTCAATCGATTTGTTCCAAAAGAGTTGAACGTATCAAGCAAATGAGGTTGAGTGTTACATGACTTGTGGTTAGAACCTAAGTTATCCATTTCACTTTCAAGGTTTTAACTTGAAGTGATGAGAACGACGTGTATTGAGGACCCAACAACCTTCATGGACGGAAACTAAGACTTAGTAATGCGCTTGATGAAGCATTAGAAACTTCACTTCAATCGATTTGTTCCAAAAGTGTTGAACGTATCAAGCAAATGAGGTTGAGTGTTACATGACTTGTGGTTAGAACCTAAGTTATCCATTTCACATTCAAGGTTTTAACTTGAAGTGATGAGAACGACGTGTATTGAGGACCCAACAACCTTCATGGACGCGAAACTAAGACTTAGTAATGCGCTTGATGAAGCATTAGAAACTTCACTTCAATCGATTTTTTACAAAAGAGTTGAACGTATCAAGCAAATGAGGTTGAGTGTTACATGACTTGTGGTTAGAACCTAAGTTATCCATTTCACATTCAAGGTTTTAACTTGAAGTGATGAGAACGACGTGTATTGAGGACCCAACAACCTTCATGGACGCGAAACTAAGACGTAGTAATGCGCTTGATGAAGCATTAGAAACTTCACTTCAATCGATTTGTTCCAAAAGAGTTGATCGTATCAAGCAAATGAGGTTGAGTGTTACATGACTTGTGGTTAGAACCTAAGTTATCCATTTCACATTCAAGGTTTTAACTTGAAGTGATGAGAACGACGTGTATTGAGGACCCAACAACCTTCATGGACGCGAAACCTAAGACTTAGTAATGCGCTTGATGAAAGCATTAGAAACTTCACTTCAATCGATTTGTTCCAAAAGAGTTGAACGTATCAAGCAAATAAGGTTGAGTGTTTCATGACTTGTGGTTAGAACATAAGTTATCCATTTCACTTTCAAGGTTTTAACTTGAAGTGATGAGAACGACGTGTATTGAGGGCGCAACAACCTTCATGGACGGGAAACTAAGACTTAATAATACGCTTGATGAAGCATTAGAAACTTCACTTCAATCGATTTGTTCCAAAAGTGTTGAACGTATCAAGCAAATGAGGTTGAGTGTTACATGACTTGTGGTTAGAACCTAAGTTATCCATTTCACATTCAAGGTTTTAACTTGAAGTGATGAGAACGACGTGTATTGAGGACCCAACAACCTTCATGGACGCGAAACTAAGACTTAATAATGCGCTTGATGAAGCATTAGAAACTTCACTTCAATCGATTTTTTCCAAAAGAGTTGAACGTATCAAGCAAATGAGATTGAGTGTTACATGACATGTGGTTAGAACCTAAGTTATCCATTTCACATTCAAGGTTTTATCTTGAAGTGATGCGAACGACGTGTATTGAGAACCCAACAACCTTCATGGATGCATAATTAAGAGTTAGTAATACGCTTGATGAAGCATAAGAAACTTCACTTCAATCGATTTGTTCCAAAAGAGTTAATCATATCAAGAAAATGAGGTTGAGTGTTACATGACTTGTGGTTAGAACCTAAGTTATCCATTTCACATTCAAGGTTTCAACTTGAAGTGATGAGAACGACGTGTATTGAGGACCCAACAACCTTCTTGGACGCGAAACTAAGACTTAGTAATGTGCTTGATGAAGCATTAGAAACTTCACTTCAATCGATTTGTTACAAAAGAGTTGATCGTATCAAGCAAATGAGATTGAGTGTTACATGGCTTGTGGTTAGAACCTAAGTTATCCATTTCACATTCAAGGTTTTAACTTGAAGTGATGAGAACGACGTGTATTGAGGACCCAACAACCTTCATGGACGCGAACCTAAGACTTAATAATGCGCTTGATGAAACATTAGAAACTTCACTTCAATCGATTTGTTCCAAAAGAGTTGAACGTATCAAGCAAATAAGGTTGAGTGTTTCATGACTTGTGGTTAGAACCTAAGTTATCCATTTCACTTTCAAGGTTTTAACTTGAAGTGATGAGAACGACGTGTATTGAGGGCGCAACAACCTTCATGGACGCGAAACTAAGACTTAATAATGCGCTTGATGAAGCATTAGAAACTTCACTTCAATCGATTTGTTCCAAAAGCGTTGAACGTATCAAGCAAATGAGGTTGAGTGTTACATGACTTGTGGTTAGAACCTGATGCGAACCTCGGATCGAAAGGACCCGGGACCCGACAACAACGCGGAATAATTCAAAGGAACGCCTTTTCGATTCAAGAACAAAGTAAGGAACTAAGACCCCAATCGAAGAATTCGATGGAACCCTAGTTATCAAAACAGGAGCTTGACCCGAGCCACACCTGTTGGCTGAACCAAAGCTATCAAAACAGAAGCTTGACCCAGACCAAACTCGTTGGTAAGAACCAAAGCTATCAATCGAGATTCTTCAAGCGTGACTTGAAGAAGATCGTTGTTCTTCGCAAAGAACTAAAGAGAAATCCTCTCTAAAAAAAACACTCAATTTTTAATTCAAACTTGTTCTTCTAAATCAAAAGTGTTTTGCCATTAAATAGGCTACACATGAAAATTAAATTAAATAATTAAAAAAAACGAAAATAAAAATAAAATAACTAATAAAATCGTGAGATAATGATCCTTTGCATGATAAGATATCATCTCACGTTTGAATATGATTTGAATTGATTTGAGTAGATTCTGTCGGATAAAATCTCTTATACGCGATTTGTTTGGATTTGCATGTGCTTCTCATGTGACTTTTTAATTCTTGCACGTGCATGTGCATAGCACATGTAAATCTTCATGCATCTTTGGCCTCCCTTGCTTCAACTTGATTTTGAATATCTTCAATCCTCGACACATTCAATAGTTTTAGATCAAGTTGTCGCGGCTCCTCTCTCCCTTGGATCTCTAAAATTAATCCTTGCAAGGCCTCACGCATCTTCTTAGCTTTGGACCGTGTCATTGGGCCGCCAATGTCCTCAATTGGATCGTTGCTCTTGGGCTTGGGTTTTGTCGCTGCTTGGATCACATCATTCCCTCCCTCTTCGAAAAGATTCGTCCTCGAATCTCCTGCATCATATAAAGATAAGTCACTAACATTAAAAGATGCACTAACATTACCATATTCGCTAGGTAAGTCGATCTTGTAGGCATTGTCGTTTATGCGTTCAAGGACTTGAAATGGTCCATCTCCTCGTGGATGCAACTTGCTTTTTCGTTGATTTGGAAACCTCTCTTTTCGAAGATGTATCCAAACCCAATCTCCGGGTTCAAATATAATCTTTTTACGGCTTTTGTTTGCTTGACGTGCATAATGCTCGTTTCTCTCTCGAATGTTCTCTTGTACTTTCAGATGTAAGTCCCTAACAAATTTAGTTTTTTTCTCTCCATCAAAATTAACAAACTCGTTAGTAGGTAGAGATAAAATATCAAGAGGAGATAAAGGATTAAATCCATAAACAATTTCAAATGGTGAATATGAAGTAGTAGAATGAACAACTCTATTATAAGCAAATTCAACATGAGGTAAACATTTTTCCCATTGTTTTAAATTTTTAGAAATAATCGCTCTTAACAACGTAGAAAGTGTTCTATTTACCACTTCTGTTTGTCCATCCGTTTGGGGGTGTGCCACGGTTGAGAATAAAAGTTTTGTTCCTAGCTTACTCCACAAAGTTCTCCAAAAGTGACTTAGGAACTTTACATCTCTATCACTCACAATGGTTTTAGGAATTCCGTGTAAACGCACAACTTCTTTAAAGAATAAGTCCGCCACACGAGTAGCGTCGTTTGTCTTTGAGCATGCTATAAAGTGAGCCATCTTACTAAACCTATCCACTACCACAAATATGCTATCTTTCCCTCCTTGTGTCCTCGGCAAACCAATCACAAAATCCATCGATATATCCACCCAAGGTTGGTTAGGAATAGGTAGAGGAGTGTACTTTCCATACGGTTTAATCTTTGATTTGGCCTTCCTACACTCAATGCACTTATCACAAATGGCTTGAACATGATGCCTCATTTTCGGCCAATAAAAATGTTCACAAAGCACACTCAATGTTTTAGTAACTCCAAAGTGTCCCATTAACCCTCCTCCATGAGTCTCTCTAACAAGTAACTCTCTTAAAGAACATTTAGGGATACAAAGTTTATCCTTTTTAAATAAAAATCCATCATGTTTATAATAATCATTACATGCATGTTTCTCACATTCTTTCCAAACAAGATCAAAATCCGAGTCCGATTCATATAAGTTCTTTATTAAATCAAATCCTAACAACTTAGATTGTAAAGTAGTTATAAGCACGTACCTTCTTGATAATGCATCGGCAACCACATTTTTTTTACCTTTTTTATAATGAATAACATAAGGAAAGGTCTCTATAAACTCCATCCACTTTGCATGTCTCTTGTGTAACTTTCCTTGTGTCTTTAAGTATTTTAGGCTTTCATGGTCGGAATGGATGATGAACTCCTTGGGCCACAAGTAGTGTTGCCACGTTTGTAATGTTCTCACCAAGGCATACAACTCCTTGTCATATGTTGGATAGTTTAAGATCGCGCCACTAAGCTTTTCACTAAAGTAAGCAATCGGCTTAATATCCTGCATCAAAACACCACCAATTCCTTTTCCCGACGCATCACATTCAATCTCAAATGTTTTATCAAAATTTGACAAAACTAACAAAGGTGTATTAGTTAACTTTTCTTTTAGAAGATTAAAAGATTCATCATGTAACTCAGTCTACTTAAAATCCACATTCTTTTTAACCAAATCATTCAATGGTGCTGCAATAGTACTAAAATCTCTAACGAATCTTCGGTAAAAGCTAGCTAAGCCATGAAAACTACGTACCTCGTTAGCATTCTTAGGTGTCGGCCACTCCTTGATTGCCTTGACCTTTTCTTCGTCCACCGAAACTCCACTCGAGCTCACTACAAAACCAAGAAACACTACCGATTCCATGCAAAAAGTGCACTTTTTGAGGTTAGCATATAATTGGTTTATTCGCAAAACATTAAAAACAGATTTTAAATGTTTCACATGTTGTTCTAATGTTTTGCTATAAACTAATATATCATCAAAATAAACCACGACAAATTTTCCAATAAACGATCGTAATACGTGATTCATTAACCTCATAAATGTGCTAGGTGCATTAGATAATCCAAAATGCATGACTAACCACTCATAAAGTCCAAATTTTGTTTTGAAAGCAGTTTTCCACTCGTCTCCCTTTTTCATACGAATTTGATAATATCCATTCTTTAAATCAATTTTTGAGAATAAACAAGCACCATATAATTCATCAAGCATGTCATCTAACCTTGGTATAGGATGTCGATACTTTACCGTTATTTTATTGATTGCTCGACAATCCACACACATCCTCCATGATCCGTCCTTCTTTGGCACCAATATCACGGGTACCGAGCATGGGCTTAGGCTTTCTTTCACTAGACCCTTGTCCATTAACTCGTCCACTTGTCTTTGAATTTCCTTTGTTTCCTCTGGATTTGCTCGATATGCCGGTCGGTTTGGAATTGTCGCACCCGGGATGAAATCAATTTGATGCTCGATTCCTCTAAGTGGTTGTACTCCTTTGGGTAACTCTTCTGGGATTACATCCTTAAACTCCTGCAAAAGAGAAATCACAGCACTTGGAAGAAAATTTTGTAAGTCATTAGATGATAAATAAACATCTTTATATAAAAGCAAAATCATCTCACGCTTATCCTCATTTTTGTTCATTAACACGATTTGTTTCTCACTTGACTTTTTTTCACTCTCTCCCTCGGCTTTTATCTCTTTTCTCTCAATTTTTCTCTCTTCCTCCCTCGGTTTTTCATCCCTCTTTGTACTCTTTTCAACTATTTTTCTTTCTCCACTTTCTTTTTCTATTTTGGCTTCTTTCTCAACTAATTTCTTTTCACCACTTTCTTTTTCTTTTTCAATCCTAATCTTTTGGAATTCCTTTGCAATCCTCTCTTGGTCTACAATTGCCTCCCATGGCTTTAATGGTGTAAGGATAATGGTTTTTCCATTGTAAACCAACGAATACTCATTCTTGTAACCATTATGCTTGACGTTTCGGTCAAATTGCCAAGGTCTTCCCAAAAGTATGTGGGTAGCTTGCATCGGAACTACATCACATAAAACTTTATCTTGGTATCTACCAATTGATAAAGGAACTTCCACCTGTTTAGTCACCTTGATTTCTCCACAATCGCTTAACCATTGCAACTTGTATGGTTTTGGATGTTGCTCGGTTTTCAAGTTCAACTTTTGGACTAGTAATGTGCTTGCTACATTGGTGCAACTCCCACTATCGATGATCAAACTACAAACTTTGTTGTGCACATGACATCTTGTATGGAATATATGCTCACGTTGTACTTTGTCGCCATCTTCCTTAGTTTGCACATTCAATACTCGCCTTGTGACTAAAAGATCTCCTTTTACTGGTTCCTCTACCTCAATGTCACTACAATCCTCAAGTGGTGGCATCTCACCATCACTCGAACTCACACTCTCCACATCGCCATTGTCCCTTAAAATCATAGCTCTTTTATTTGGACAATTCGAAGCTATGTGTCCGAACCCTTGGCACCGAAAGCACTTAATCTCTCGAGTTCTAATTGGATTTGAAGTCTCAGCCTTAGCTTTTTGTGGTAACACTTGATTGTTGGACACAGTTTTTTTCTTAGAATCCTCCCTCGATTTTGGCTTCTCATTTTTCCAATTTGTTTGCCAAGTTGCGGTTGATGTTGTACCAACACTAGTACTTCTCTTAGCCTTTAGTTTCCGCTCTATTTTGATTGATTTGTGTAGTAACTCCTCCAAGTCGATGTAGTGTTGTAGATCCACCACATCCGCAATTTCTCGATTCAATCCCCCAATAAAACGAGCCATGGTTGCTTCCTTATCTTCTTCCACATTAGCCCTTATCATAGCTACCTCCATCTCTTTATAATATTCCTCCACACTTTTGAAACCTTGTGTCAAATTTTGGAGCTTTCGACACGCGTCTCTATAGTAGTATGATGGAACATATCTTTTTTTCATGATGGCCTTCAAGTCTTCCCATGTGCGGATTTGTGCTTCACCATTCCTCCTCTGGTTCTTAACTAATTGATCCCACCAAATACTAGCATAATCCGTGAACTCCATGGTGATCAACTTAAGCTTCTTATCCTCCGAATAATTTTGGAACTCAAATACCAAGTCTACTTTTCGTTCCCAATCCAAATATCCCTCGGGGTCGTTCTTCCCTTGGAAAGGTGGAATATTTACCTTGATATTTCGTAAATCGTTGTCTTCTCGGTTTGTCCCCTCATTCCTTTCTTTTGGGTAATAACCACTATACTCTTCGGATTCTCCATCAAAATCCTTCCTTTGTCGTGCATGATTAGGTGTCGGAGTTTCCAATCGTTCCATTCTCTGATTTAGAGCCGTGAATTGATCTTGCATGGCTCTCATGAACAATTTTAAATCAACGTCGTTGTGTTCTTCTCCACTCATGATATTCTTTTTCGACCACAATAAGAAAATAAAAGAAAATTGTTAGAAGTAAAAGAAAATAATCAAGTAATGGACCTTACCTCTCCCTCACGTGTTTGCTCTCAATGGATGTCACTCCACTCGTGTTTCGCTCAAAAATTAAGGCTTTTTCTATAATAGTCTCACCCTCTTGCCTTTTACCTCTAGATCTCCCTTTTAGTTCTTTACGTAAGAACTTGATCGATGATAAATATTCAACAAGCCAAACTATAAAAAATCAAACTTCAAAGCTTAAAAGTTCAAACTTGTAAAGATGGCTAAATCAAGGGTATGATTGAAATAAGACAAAACTTTAGACGAAGACAATATTTCAAATGAAGATTCAACAATTTAAACCTTCAAAGAATAAATTTGGATAAAGACAATATTTCGAATGAAGATTCAATAATTTGAATTTTCAAAGAACAATTATCTACGAATTTAATAACGTATTTTGAATTTTAAATGCTAGAAATTTCAAAATCTCTAGAACAAAATTTCGATTTTTTTTTTTTTTTTGACTTCTCACAACTCTTTTTTTTTTTGACTTTTGACAACTTTTTTTTTGACTTTTGACAACTTTTTTTTTTTGACTTTTGACAATTCTTTTTTTTTTTTGACTTTTGACAATTCTTTTTTTTTTTTTTTTTTTTTTTTTACTTTTGACAAACTCTTTTTTTTGTACTTTTCAATAAGACAAATTCACGAAAAAAAAAGAATCAATGATGACGAATAGAATAAGATGAAGAAAAAAAATTGATAACAAAAAATTAACGATAGCTTCTTGAATCAAGGAGCCGAAGCTCTAATACCAACTGATGCAAACCTCGGATCGAAAGGACCCGGGACCCGACAACAACGCGGAATAATTCAAAGGAACGCCTTTTCGATTCAAGAACAAAGTAAGGAACTAAGACCCCAATCGAAGAATTCGATGGAACCCTAGTTATCAAAACAATAGCTTGACCCGAGCCACACCTGTTGGCTGAACCAAAGCTATCACAACAGGAGCTTGATCCAGACCAAACTCGTTGGTAAGAACCAAAGCTATCAAGCGAGATTCTTCAAGCGTGACTTGAAGAAGATCGTTGTTCTTCGCAAAGAACTAAAGAGAAATCCTCTCTAAAAAAAACACTCAATTTTTAATTCAAACTTGTTCTTCTAAATCAAAAGTGTTTTGCCATTAAATAGGCTACACATGAAAATTAAATTAAATAATTAAAAAAAAACGAAAATAAAAATAAAATAACTAATAAAATCGTGAGATAATGATCCTTTGCATGATAAGATATCATCTCACGTTTGAATATGATTTGAATTGATTTGAGTAGATTCTGTCGGATAAAATCTCTTATACGCGATTTGTTTGGATTTGCATGTGCTTCTCATGTGACTTTTTAATTCTTGCACGTGCATGTGCATAGCACATGTAAATCTTCATGCATCTTTGGCCTCCTTTGCTTCAACTTGATTTTGAATATCTTCAATCCTCGACACATTCAATAGTTTTAGATCAAGTTGTCGCGGCTCCTCTCTACCTTGGATCTCTAAAATTAATCCTTGCAAGGCCTCACGCATCTTCTTAGCTTTGGACCGTGTCATTGGGCCGCCAATGTCCTCAATTGGATCGTTGCTCTTGGGCTTCGGTTTTGTCGCTGCTTGGATCACATCAGAACCTAAGTTATCCATTTCACATTCAAGGTTTTAACTTGAAGTGATGAGAACGACGTGTATTGAGGGCGCAACAACCTTCATGGACGCGAAACTAAGACTTAATAATGCGCTTGATGAAGCATTAGAAACTTCACTTCAATCGATTTGTTCCAAAAGAGTTGAACGTATCAAGCAAATGAGGTTGAGTGTTTCATGACTTGTGGTTAGAACCTAAGTTATCCATTTCACTTTCAAAGTTTTAACTTTAAGTGATGAGAACGACGTGTATTGAGGGCGCAACAACCTTCATGGACGCGAAACTAAGACTTAATAATGCGCTTGATGAAGCATTAGAAACTTCACTTCAATCGATTTGTTCCAAAAGAGTTGAACGTATCAAGCAAATGAGGTTGAGTGTTACATGACTTGTGGTTAGAACCTAAGTTATCCATTTCACATTCAAGGTTTTAAATTGAAGTGATGAGAACAATGTGTATTGAGGACCCAACAACCTTTCATGGACGCGAAACTAAGACGTAGTAATGTGCTTTAAGAAGCATTAGAAACTTCACTTCAATCGATTTGTTCCAAAAGAGTTGATCGTATCAAGCAAATGAGATTGAGTGTTACATGGCTTGTGGTTAGAACCTAAGTTATCCATTTCACATTCAAGGTTTTAACTTGAAGTGATGAGAACGACGTGTATTGAGGACCCAACAACCTTCATGGACGCGAACCTAAGACTTAATAATGCGCTTGATGAAGCATTAGAAACTTCACTTCAATCGATTTGTTCCAAAAGAGTTGAACGTATCAAGCAAATGAGGTTGAGTGTTTCATGACTTGTGGTTAGAACCTAAGTTATCCATTTCACTTTCAAGGTTTTAACTTGAAGTGATGAGAACGACGTGTATTGAGGGTGCAACAACCTTCATGGACGCGAAACTAAGACTTAATAATGCGCTTGATGAAGCATTAGAAACTTCACTTCAATCGATTTGTTCCAAAAGAGTTGAACGTATCAAGCAAATGAGGTTGAGTGTTACATGACTTGTGGTTAGAACCGAAGTTTTCCATTTCACATTCAAGGTTTTAACTTGAAGTGATGAGAACGACGTGTATTGAGGACCAAACAACCTTGATGGACGCGAAACTAAGACTTAGTAATGCGCTTGATGAAGCATTAGAAACTTCACTTCAATCGATTTGTTCCAAAAGAAATGAACGTATCAAGCAAATGAGGTTGAGTGTTACATGGCTTGTGGTTAGAACCTAAGTTATCCATTTCACATTCAAGGTTTTAACTTGAAGTGATGAGAACGACGTTTATTGAGGGCGCAACAACCTTCATGGACGCGAACCTAAGACTTAATAATGCGCTTGATGAAGCATTAGAAACTTCACTTCAATCGATTTGTTCCAAAAGAGTTGAACGTATCAAGCAAATGAGGTTGAGTGTTACATGACTTGTGGTTAGAACCGAAGTTTTCCATTTCACATTCAAGGTTTTAACTTGAAGTGATGAGAACGACGTGTATTGAGGACCAAACAACCTTGATGGACGCGAAACTAAGACTTAGTAATGCGCTTGATGAAGCATTAGAAACTTCACTTCAATCGATTTGTTCCAAAAGAAATGAACGTATCAAGCAAATGAGGTTGAGTGTTACATGACTTGTGGTTAGAACCTAAGTTATCCATTTCACATTCAAGGTTTTAACTTGAAGTGATGAGAACGACGTTTATTGAGGGCGCAACAACCTTCATGGACGCGAACCTAAGACTTAATAATGCGCTTGATGAAGCATTAGAAACTTCACTTCAATCGATTTGTTCCATAAGAGTTGAACGTATCAAGCAAATGAGGTTGAGTGTTAGATGACTTGTGGTTAGAACTTAAGTTATCCATTTCACCTTCAAGGTTTTAACTTGAAGTGATGAGAACGACGTGTATTGAAGACCCAACAACCTTCATGGACGCGAAACAAAGACTTAGTAATCTGCTTGACGAAGCATTAGAAACTTCACTTTAATCGATTTCTTCCAAAAGAGTTGAACGTATCAAGCCAATGAGGTTGAGTGTTACATGACTTGTGATTAGAACCTAAGTTATCCATTTCACATTCAAGGTTTTAACTTGAAGTGATGAGAACGACGTCTATTGAGGATGCAACAACCTTCATGGACGCGAAACTAAGACTTAATAATGCGCTTGATGAAGCATTAGAAACTTCACTTCAATCGATTTGTTCCAAAAGAGTTGAACGTACCAAGCAAATGAGGTTGAGTGTTACATGACTTGTAGTTAGAACCTAAGTTATCCATTTCACATTCAAGGTTTTAACTTGAAGTGATGAGAACGACGTGTATTGAGGATCCAACAACCTTCATGGACGCGTAATTAAGACTTATTAATGCGCTTAATGAAACATAAGAAACTTCATTTTAATCGATTTGTTCCAAAGGAATTGATCGTATCAAGCAAATGAGGTTTAGTGTTACATGACTTGTGGTTAGAACTAAACTTATCCATTTCACAATCAAAGTTTTAACTTGAAGTGATGAGAACGACGTGTATTGAGGATCCAACAACCTTCATGGACGCGAAACTAAGACTTAATAATGCGCTTGATGAAGCATTAGAAACTTCACTTGAATCGATTTGTTCCGAAAGAGTTGAACTTATCAAGCAAATAAGGTTGAGTGTTACATAACTTGTGGTTAGAACCTAAGTTATCCATTTCACTTTCAAGGTTTTAACTTGAAGTGATGAAAACGACGTGTATTGAGGACCCAACAACCTTCATGGACGCGAAACTAAGACTTAGTAATATGCTTGACAAAGCATTAGAAACTTCACTTCAATCGATTTGTTCCAAAAGAGTTAAACTTATCAAGCAAATGAGGTTGAGTGTTACATGACTTGTGGTAACAACCTAAGTTATCCATTTCACATTCAAGGCTTTAACTTGAAGTGAAGAGAACGACGTGTATTGTGGACCCAACATTCTTCATGGACGCGAAACTAAGACTTAGTAATGCGCTTGATGAAGCATTAGAAACTTCACTTCAATCGATTTGTTCCAAAAGAGTTGAATGTATCAAGCAAATGAGGTTGAGTGTTACATGACTTGTGGTTAGAACCTAAGTTATCCATTTCACATTCAAGGTTTTAACATGAAGTAATGAGAACGACGTGTATTGAGGATGCAACAACCTTCATGGACGCGAAACTAAGACTTAATAATGCGCTTTATGAAGCATTAGAAACTTCACTTCAATCGATTTTTTCCAAAAGAGTTGAACGTATCAAGCAAATGAGGTTGAGTGTTACATGACTTGTGGTTAGAACCTAAGTTATCCATTTCACATTCAAGGTTTTAACTTGAAGTGATGAGAACAACGTGTATTGAGGACCCAACAACCTTCATGGACGCGAAACTAAGACGTAGTAATGCGCTTTAAGAAGCATTAGAAACTTCACTTCAATCGATTTGTTCCAAAAGAGTTGATCGTATCAAGCAAATGAGATTGAGTGTTACATGGCTTGTGGTTAGAACCTAAGTTATCCATTTCACATTCAAGGTTTTAACTTGAAGTGATGAGAACGACGTGTATTGAGGACCCAACAACCTTCATGGACGCGAACCTAAGACTTAATAATGCGCTTGATGAAGCATTAGAAACTTCACTTTAATCGATTTGTTCCAAAAGAGTTGAACGTATCAAGCAAATAAGGTTGAGTGTTTCATGACTTGTGGTTAGAACCTAAGTTATCCATTTCACTTTCAAGGTTTTAACTTGAAGTGATGAGAACGACGTGTATTGAGGACCCAACAACCTTCATGGACGCGAAACTAAGACTTAGTAATGCGCTTGATGAAGCATTAGAAACTTCACTTCAATCGATTTGTTCCAAAAGAGTTGAACGTATCAAGCAAATGAGGTTGAGTGTTACATGACTTGTGGTTAGAACCTAAGTTATCCATTTCACATTCAAGGTTTTAACTTGAAGTGATGAGAACGACGTGTATTGAGGACCCAACAACCTTCATGGACGCGAAACTAAGACTTAGTAATGCGCTTGATGAAGCATTAGAAACTTCACTTCAATCGATTTGTTCCAAAAGAGTTGATCGTATTCAAGCAAATGAGGTTGAGTGTTACATGACTTGTGGTTAGAACCTAAGTTATCCATTTCACATTCAAGGTTTTAACTTGAAGTGATGAGAACGACGTGTATTGAGGACCCAACAACCTTCATGGACGCGAAACTAAGACTTAGTAATGCGCTTGATGAAGCATTAGAAACTTCACTTCAATCGATTGTTCCAAAAGAGTTGAACGTATCAAGCAAATGAGGTTGAGTGTTACATGACTTGTGGTTAGAACCTAAGTTATCCATTTCACATTCAAGGTTTTAACTTGAAGTGATGAGAACGACGTGTATTGAGGACCCAACAACCTTCATGGACGCGAAACTAAGACTTAGTAATGCGCTTGATGAAGCATTAGAAACTTCACTTCAATCGATTTGTTCCAAAAGAGTTGAACGTATCAAGCAAATGAGGTTGAGTGTTACATGACTTGTGGTTAGAACCTAAGTTATCCATTTCACATTCAAGGTTTTAACTTGAAGTGATGAGAACGACGTGTATTGAGGACCCAACAACCTTCATGGACGCGAAACTAAGACTTAATAATGCGCTTGATGAAGCATTAGAAACTTCACTTCAATCGATTTGTTCCAAAAGAGTTGAACGTATCAAGCAAATGAGGTTGAGTGTTACATGACTTGTGGTTAGAACCTAAGTTATCCATTTCACATTCAAGGTTTTAACTTGAAGTGATGAGAACGACGTGTATTGAGGACCCAACAACCTTCATGGACGCGAAACTAAGACTTAGTAATGCGCTTGATGAAGCATTAGAAACTTCACTTCAATCGATTTGTTCCAAAAGAGTTGAACGTATCAAGCAAATGAGGTTGAGTGTTACATGACTTGTGGTTAGAACCTAAGTTATCCTTCTCACATTCAATGTTTTAACTTTGAAGTGATGAGAACGACGTGTATTGAGGACCCAACAACCTTCATGGACGCGAAACTAAGACTTCATAATGCGCTTGATGAAGCATTAGAAACTTCACTTCAATCGATTTGTTCCGAAAGAGTTGAACGTATCAAGCAAATGAGGTTGAGTGTTACATGACTTGTGGTTAGAACCTAAGTTATCCATTTCACATTCAAGGTTTTAACTTGAAGTGATGAGAACGACGTGTATTGAGGACCCAACAACCTTCATGGACGCGAACCTAAGACTTAATAATGCGCTTGATGAAGCATTAGAAACTTCACTTCAATCGATTTGTTCCAAAAGAGTTGAACGTATCAAGCAAATGAGGTTGAGTGTTTCATGACTTGTGGTTAGAACCTAAGTTATCCATTTCACTTTCAAGGTTTTAACTTGAAGTGATGAGAACGATGTGTATTGAGGACCCAACAACCTTCATGGATGCGAAACTAAGACATAGTAATGCGCTTGATGAAGCATTAGAAACTTCACTTCAATCGATTGTTCCAAAAGAGTTGAACGTAATCAAGCAAATGAGGTTGAGTGTTTCATGACTTGTGGTTAGAACCTAAGTTATCCATTTCACATTCAAGGTTTTAACTTGAAGTGATGAGAACGACGTGTATTGAGGACCCAACAACCTTCATGGACGCGAAACTAAGACTTAGTAATGCGCTTGATGAAGCATTAGAAACTTCACTTCAATCGATTTGTTCCAAAAGAGTTGAACGTATCAAGCAAATGAGGTTGAGTGTTGCATGACTTGTGGTTAGAACCTAAGTTATCCATTTCACATTCAAGGTTTTAACTTGAAGTGATGAGAACGACGTGTATTGAGGACCCAAAAACCTTTTTGGACGCGAAACTAAGACTTAGTAATGCGCTTGATGAAGCATTAGAAACTTTACTCAATCGATTTGTTCCAAAAGAGTTGAACGTATCAAGCAAATGAGGTTGAGTGTTACATGACTTGTGGTTAGAACCTAAGTTATCCATTTCACATTCAAGGTTTTAACTTGAAGTGATGAGAACGACGTGTATTGAGGACCCAACAACCTTCATGGACGCGAAACTAAGACTTAGTAATGCAGCTTGATGAAGCATTAGAAAACTTCACTTCAATCGATTTGTTCCAAAAGAGTTGAACGTATCAAGCAAATGAGGTTGAGTGTTACATGACTTGTGGTTAGAACCTAAGTTATCCATTTCACATTCAAGGTTTTAACTTGAAGTGATGAGAACGACGTGTATTGAGGACCCAACAACCTTCATGGACGCGAAACTAAGACTTAGTAATACGCTTGATGAAGCATTAGAAACTTCACTTCAATCGATTTGTTCTAAAAGAGTTGAACGTATCAAGCAAATCAGGTTGAGTGTTACATGACTTGTGGTTAGAACCTAAGGTATCCATTTCACATTCAAGGTTTTAACTTGAAGTGATGAGAACGACGTGTATTGAGGACCCAACAACCTTCATGGACGCAAAACTAAGACTTAGTAATACGCTTGATGAAGCATTAGAAACTTCACTTCAATCGATTTGTTCCAAAAGAGTTGAACGTATCAAGCAAATCAGGTTGAGTGTTACATGACTTGTGGTTAGAACCTAAGTTATCCATTTCACATTCAAGGTTTTAACTTGAAGTGATGAGAACGACGTGTATTGAGGACCCAACAACCTTCTTGGACGCGAAACTAAGACTTAGTAATGCGCTAGATGAAGCATTAGAAACTTCACTTCAATCGATTTGTTCCAAAAGTGTTGAACGTATCAAGCAAATGAGGTTGAGTGTTACATTACTTGTGGTTAGAACCTAAGTTATCGATTTCACTTTCAAGGTTTTAACTTGAAGGGATGAGAACGACGTGGATTGAGGACCCAACAACCTTCATGGACGTGAAACTAAGACTTAGTAATGCGTTTGATGAAGCATTAGAAACTTCACTTCAATCGATTTGTTCCAAAAGAGTGGAACGTATTAAGCAAATTAGGTTGAGTGTTACATGACTTGTGGATAGAACCTAAGTTATCCATTTCGCTTTCAAGGTTTTAACTTTGAAGTTATGAGAACGACGTGTATTGAGGACCCAACAACCTTCATGGAAGCGAAACTAAGACTTAGTAATGCTCTTGATGAAGCATTAGAAACTTCACTTCAATCGATTTGTTCCAAATGAGTTGAACGTATCAAGCAAATGAGGTTGAGTCTTACATGTCTTGTGGTTAGAACCTAAGTTATCCATTTCACTTTCAAGGTTTTAACTTGAAGTTGTGAGAACGACGTGTAGTGAGGACCCAACAACTGATGTGGGCAAGGATGGCATTGAAGAAGAGTTGGGCCAAGAAGAATACTTAATGGAGTTGAAAATACCAAATGGACCTATCACTAGAGCTCGGGCCAAGAAGCTTCAAGAAGAAGTCCAAAATAACTTATTTCAAGAACCAAGACCACTTGAAGAAATGGGCCTTAAAGTTATTAATGTGTTACAAATACAAATGGAGTTTCATTAGGCCCAAATTAAGCAAAGAAGGCTCTAGAATGAGTAATTTCGAAGTGACATCCACTAGGCATTTAATATTGGCATAGAGAAGGCCAAAAGGTGTTTTGATGGTTTCCAAGAAGGCTGAACCTAGACCATATTAGAAGCAAAGTTCTTTCTCATGTTTTCAAGGCTATTTAATGCCTATTCTAGACTATTCTTGTTAGCCTATAATACTTGGGAGTTCTTCATTGTAAGACACACTAGAATGAGAATTATCTTGTGAGAATTTCCTCCAAACTGTTCTTCTGTAGAACTTGCGGAAATTTCAAGTGCAACCACTTGATTTCCAACCCTTATAATATTGGTTTCTTGCTCTTCCATAGCAACGGGGTCAATATTCCTTTCTTGATACTATTGGTTTCTGGTTGTCATATAACCACGGGGTCATTAGTCCTAAACTTTGAAACTACTAGTGGGCGATCCTGAAGTTGATTCCATCTATTGACGTTGGGTCTCACAACAAGTTTATTGAGGTTTGCATCATTTGGTATCAGAGACTAGACATCCAATTGAGGTTTTGTTTATCGTCTAGTGCTTAATTTCTTTTTATTTCAATTTCATCTTTGTTGTTGATCCATAATTTCATATCTTTGTTCTTGCTCCCGTTGATAGTTTATCAAAAAAAAAAAAGAGAGAAAAAAAAGAAAAAAAAAAGGGACAAAAAAAAAAAGTGAAAAAAAAAGAAGAAAAGAAAAGAGGAAAAAGAAATTTCTTTATCATATATTTTTGTTTCAAAATCCGTAGTATCAATCATATTGTGACCATATTTCTTCCTTTCCTTCCTTTATTTTGCGCCTCATTGTTTTCATCTTTACTAAGAAATCTATATTTTAAGTGTGTTGGTTTTCATTTGTTTTGCTTTGATATTTGCCTTGCTTAGTTTTCTCAAGAACTTTGAGGAGGAAAGTGAGTGGTAAAAGGCAAGAGTTGGAGAGCTTATTAGAGGGTAAAAGCCAAAATCTCTGTGAGTAAACACGAGTGCTCGAGAACCATATTTGAGTGTATACACGTGAGGGAGAGGTGAGGTCCTTTTCTTTACACTTTTACACAGATTCTACAACATGTCTGAAAGAGAAGGTGAAGCAACACCAATGGATAGCAATTTGGTCATCCAAGCCATGCAGCAACAATTCCAGAGGATGAACGTCCAATTTGAAGAGATTCGAGATCGATTGGATCGTAGTGATGAACGCATTAATCAAATTCAACAAGGTGCCATGCCCCAAGAAAGACAGCCAACTAGACGACCCTTCGTTACTGCAGTTAATCCCATGGGCGATTATGCTGAAGAGTATGAGGATTTTGACGAAGTAGCCTCCATAAGAAGAGAAAGAGATCATAGGCCAAGACAAAGACGTCAATACCGAGAAAGAAATTTTACCGACAACAACAGAGGTGCGATTAAACTCTCTATCCCATCATTTCAAGGTAAAAATGACCCGGACGTTTACATTGAATGGGAACGAAAGGTTGAACTTGTTTTTTATTGCCATAACTATTCGGAGGAAAAAAAAGTTAAACTTGCAGCTGTTTCTTTCACTGATTACGCAATTGCTTGGTGGGACCAAGTGCTCCTAACCAAACGAAGAAATAGAGAAATTCCAATCGACAATTGGGAAGACATGAAAGCTGCCATGAGACGAAGGTTAGTTCCTTCACATTATTATAGAGATTTACACTTAAAATTGCAAAGCCTTAAACAGGGTTCAAAATCTGTTGAGGAGTACCATAAAGAGATGGAAATATCCATGATTCATGCCAATGTTGAGGAAGATCGAGAAGCAACCATGGCTCGGTTCATTTGTGGTCTCAATCGCGAAATTGCAAATATTGTAGAATTGCAGCACTACGTGGAACTTGAAGAGGTTGTCCACATGGCCATGAAGGTTGAAAGGCAGCTCAAAGAGGAGGAAGATCAACCTCCAAGCAAGAAACTTTTACTTCTTTGAGTGGGAAGTCAAATGGAACTCTACTCTAAGGCAAGAAGAGCAGTCGACTTCCAAGGCAAAAGATGAAAAAGTGATGGCCAAGCAGGTTGAAAAAGAAGAAAGTGACAATGAAGTTATGCCACCACTTGAAGAAGCTAGTGATACCGAACATGCAGTTGTTGGCCAAGCCTTAGTAGTTCTTCGAACCCTCCATGTTCAAACTATAGAAGATGATGACCGTCAACAACGTGAAAACATTTTCTATACGCGCTGCCATGTTAAAGAAAAGGTTTGTGGTTTAATCATAGATGGAGGAAGTTGTGTGAATGTTGCAAGTAAGATGATGGTGGACAAGCTTGGAATAAAGACTCTGAAACACCCTCGACCATATCGTCTCCAATGGCTCAATGAAAGTGGAGAAATGAAGGTAACAAAACAGGTTCTTGTCTCATTTTCAATTGGCAAATATTCAGATGAAGTTCTTTGTGATGTTGTTCCTATGCAAGCAAGCCATATATTGCTTGGAAGACCATGGCAATTTGATAGACGCACCACCCATGATGGATACAAGAATCGGTACAGCTTTACCAAGGATGGACGAAGTATTACTCTAGCTCCATTACCACCCTATCAAGTGTTTGAAGAGCAATGTCAAATTAAAAAATCTGTCGCAGCTAATACAAAACAATGTGAGAGTGAGCATGAGAGTTCAAAAGAAAGTGAGAGAGAAGAGAGAAAATGTGAGAAGAAGAGAGAAAAGAGTCAGGTCCCTCTTGAAAAAGAAAAAAAGGCAGTGAATTTCCTTGCAAAAGAGAGAGAGATTAAGAGTGCCTTCAAATCAGAAAAAACAATGATGTTGATCTTGTACAAAGAGGCTTATTTCTTAACAACTAACACTGATAATCCTTTGCCTACTGTAGCAGTTGCTCTTTTACAGGAATTTGAAGATGTCTTTCCTGAGGAAACGCCACCAGGATTGCCACCAATAAGAGGCATTGAGCATCGAATTGATTTCATTCCAGGGCTACCATTCCTAATCGACCCGCCTATCGAAGTAATCCAGAAGAAACAAAGGAACTTCAAAGGCAAGTTGAAGAGCTGCTAGCCAAAGGACATGTTCGAGAAAGCATGAGTCCATGTGCGGTTCCTGTCTTGTTGGTCCCTAAGAAAGATGGAACTTGGAGAATGTGCGTCGATTGCCGAGCAATCAATAAAATCACGGTAAAGTATCGACATCCCATACCTCGATTAGATGACATGTTAGATGAATTGCATGGTTCCACTATCTTTTCAAAGATTGATTTAAAAAGTGGTTATCATCAAATTCGTATGCAAGAAGGTGATGAATGGAAAACTGCTTTCAAAACAAAACATGGTTTGTATGAGTGGCTAGTAATGCCTTTCGGGTTGACTAACGCACCAAGTACTTTTATGCGTTTAATGAATCATGTTTTACGTGCTTACATTGGAAAGTTTGTTGTTATTTATTTTGATGATATTCTAGTTTACAGCAAACACTTGAATGAACATATTGAACACCTGAGATGTGTACTTAATGTTTTGAAACATGAAAAGTTGTTTGCTAACTTTAAAAAGTGCAGCTTTTGCAAAGACAAGGTTGAGTTTCTTGGTTTTGTTGTAAGTTCCAAAGGTGTGGAAGTAGATGAAGAGAAAGTTAAGGCTATCAAAGATTGGCCTACGCCCACTAACATCACTGAAGTTAGAAGTTTCCATGGTTTGGCTGGATTCTATCGAAGGTTTGTTCCAAACTTTAGCACCATTGCTGCTCCATTGACGGAAATTATCAAGAAAAGTGTTGGGTTCAAATGGGGTGATTCACAAGAGAAGGCTTTCAACACTTTAAAAGAAAAGTTAAGTACTTCTCCTTTACTTCTCTTACCAGATTTTTCCAAAACCTTTGAAATCGAATGTGATGCTTCTGGTATTGGTATAGGTGCCGTACTCATGCAAGACAAGAGACCCATTGCCTATTTCAGTGAGAAACTTAATGGAGCTGCTTTGAATTACTCCACCTATGACAAAGAACTTTATGCATTGGTGAGAGCTCTGGAAACTTGGCAACATTACTTGTGGTCTAAGGAATTTGTCATTCATACCGACCATGAATCATTGAAGCACTTAAAAGGTCAAGGTAAGTTGAATCGACGACATGCTCGCTGGATTGAATTTATTGAAATGTTTCCATATACCATCCAATACAAACAAGGTAAAGACAATATTGTAGCTGATGCTTTATCTCGAAGGTATGTTCTTCTTTCTACTCTTTCCACTAAATTTTTGGGTTTTGAGCACATCAAGGAATTATATCCAAAAGATCCTGATTTTTCAACTTGGTTTGAAGCCACAGAAACAAAACCTTTTGAAAAGTTTTACAAACAAGAAGGATATTTGTTTCGAGAAAATAGACTTTGCATTCCACAATGTTCTTTGCGTGAATTGCTTGTTCGAGAGTCACATGGGGGGGGGGGGGGGGGGGTCTTATGGGACATTTTGGAATTCTTAAAACCTTAGAAATTTTGAAAGAACATTTCTTTTGGCCACATATGAAGAGGGATGTAGAGAGAATTTGCAATAGATGCATAACTTGTAGAAAAGCAAAATCTAGAGTAAAACCTCATGGATTGTACCAGGCTTTACCTGTTCCTTGTCATCCTTGGATTGATGTTTCTATGGATTTTGTGTTAGGGTTACCAAGAACTAAAAATGGGAAAGATTCAATTTTTGTTGTGGTGGATAGATTTTCAAAGATGGCACATTTTATCCCATGTAATAAAACAGATGATGCCACTCATATAGCTCAGTTATTCTTTAAGGAAGTAGTTCGTCTTCATGGTGTTCCAAAAACAATAGTTAGTGATCGAGACGCTAAGTTTCTTAGCCATTTTTGGCGAGTTCTGTGGGGTAAGTTAGGGACAACTTTGCTATTTTCTACTACTTGTCACCCACAAACCGATGGACAAACCGAGGTTGTAAACAGGACCCTAGGAACTCTTTTACGAGCAGTAATAAAGAATCATTTAAAATCATGGGAAGATTGTATTCCTTTTATTGAGTTTGCTTACACTAGAACAATGCATTCTTCTACTTCTTATTCTCCTTTTGAAATTGTTTATGGTTTTAATCCGTTAACTCCATTGGATTTACTTCCATTGCCTATTAATGAGACCATTAGCCTAGATGGGAAGAAGAAGGCAGAATTGGTAAAGAAACTTCATGAAGACGCACGTCAGCATATCATCAAGCGGAATGAGCAAGCTGCTGCCCATGCAAACAAAGGAAGAAAGCACATCACTTTTCAACAAGGAGATTTGGTTTGGGTTCATTTTCGTAAAGAACGTTTTCCCCAACAAAGAAAGTGTAAACTCAATCCTCGTGGAGATGGACCATTCCAAGTTTTGGAAAAGATAATGATAATGCTTATATCATTGATCTACCAGCTGATTATCAAGTGAGTGCTACTTTTAATGTAACTGACCTCTCTCCTTTCTATGTAGGTCCAGATTCGAGGACGAATCCTTTTCAAGAGAGGGAGAATGATGTGGGCAAGGATGGCATTGAAGAAGAGTTGGGCCAAGAAGAATACTTAATGGAGTTGAAAATACCAAATGGACCTATCACTAGAGCTCGGGCCAAGAAGCTTCAAGAAGAAGTCCAAAATAACTTATTTCAAGAACCAAGACCACTTGAAGAAATGGGCCTTAAAGTTATTAATGTGTTACAAATACAAATGGAGTTTGATTAGGCCCAAATTAAGCAAAGAAGGCTCTAGAATGAGTAATTTCGAAGTGACATCCACTAGGCATTTAATATTGGCATAGAGAAGGCCATAAGGTGTTTTGATGGTTTCCAAGAAGGCTGAACCTAGACCATATTAGAAGCAAAGTTCTTTCTCATGTTTTCAAGGCTATTTAATGCCTATTCTAGACTATTCTTGTAAGCCTATAAAAACTTGGGAGTTCTTCATTGTAAGACATACTAGAATGAGATTTATCTTGTGAGAATTTCCTCCAAACTGTTCTTCTGTAGAACTTGCGGAAATTTCAAGTGCAACCACTTGATTTCCAACCCTTATAATATTGGTTTCTTGCTCTTCCATTGCAACGGGGTCAATATTCCTTTCTTGATACTATTGGTTTCTGGTTGTCATATAACCACGGGGTCAATAGTCCTAAACTTTGAAACTACTATTGGGCGATCCTGAAGTTGATTCCATTTATTGACGTTGGGTCTCACAACAAGTTTGTTGAGGTTTGCATCATGATGAGAACGACGTGTATTGAGGACCCAACAACCTTCTTGGACGCGAAACTAAGACTTAGTAATGCGCTTGATGAATCATTAGAAACTTCACATCAATCGATTTGTTCCAAAAGAGTTGAACGTATCAAGCAAATGAGGTTGAGTGTTACATGACTTGTGGTTAGAACCTAAGTTATCCATTTCACAATCAAGGTTTTAACTTGAAGTGATAAGAACGAGGTGTATTGAGGACCCAACAACCTTCATGGACGCGAAACTAAGACTTAGTAATGCGCTTGATGAAGCATGAGAATCTTTACTTACATCGATTTGTTCCAAAAGAGTTGAACGTATCAAGCAAATGAGGTTTACATGAATAGTGGTTAGAACCTAAGTTATCCATTTCACATTCAAAGTTTTAACTTGAAGTGATGAGAACGACGTGTATTTAAGACCCAACAACCTTCATGGACGCAAAACTAAGACTTAGTAATGCGTTTGATGAATCATTAGAAACTTCACTTCAATCGATTTGTTCCAAAAGAGTTGAACGTATCAAGCAAATGAGGTTAAGTGTTACATGACTTGTGGTTAGAACCTAAGTTATCCATTTCACTTCCAAGGTTTTAAATTGAAGTGATGAGAACGACGTGTTTTGAGGACCCAACAACCTTCATGGATGCGAAACTAAGACTTAATAATGCGCTTGATGAAGCATTAGAAACTTCACTTCAATCGATTTGTTCCAAAAGAGTTGAACGTATCAAGCAAATGAGGTTGAGTGTTACATGACTTGTGGTTAGAACCTAAGTTATCCATTTTACATTCAAGGTTTTAACTTGAAGTGATGAGAACGACGTGTGTTGAAGACCCAACAACCTTCATGGACGCGAAACTAAGACTTAGTAATGCGCTTGATTAAGCATTAGAAACTTAACTTCAATCGATTTGTTCCAAAAGAGTTGAACGTATCAAGCAAATGAGGTCGAGTGTTACATTACTTGTGGTTAGAACCTATGTTATCCATTTCACATTCAAGGTTTTAACTAGAAGTGATGAGAACGACGTGTATTGAGGACCCAACAACCTTCATGGACACGAAACTAAGACTTAGTAACGCGCTTGATGAAGCATTAGAAACTTAACTTCAATCGATTTGTTCCAAAAGAGTTGAACGTATCAAGCAAATGAGGTTGAGTGTTACATGACTTGTGGTTAGAACCTAAGTTATCCATTTCACATTCAAGGTTTTAACTTTAAGTGATGAGAACGACGTGTATTGAAGACCCAACAACCTTCATGGACGCGAAAATAAGACTTAGTAATGCGCTTGATGAAGCATGAGAACCTTTACTTCCATCGATTTGTTCCAAAAGAGTTGAACGTATCAAGCAAATGAGGTTTACATGAATTGTGGTTAGAACCTAAGTTTTCCATTTCACATTCAAGGTTTTAACTTGAAGTGATGAGAACGATGTGTATTTAAGACCCAACAACATTCATGGACGCAAAACTAAGACTTAGTAATGCGCTTGATGAATCATTAGAAACTTCAGTTCAATCGATTTGTTCCAAAAGAGTTGAACGTATCAAGCAAATGAGGTTAAGTGTTACATGACTTGTGGTTAGAACCTAAGTTATCCATATCACTTTCAAGGTTTTAACTTGAAGTGATGAGAACGACGTGTATTGAGGACCCAACAACCTTCATGGACGCGGAACTAAGATTTAATAATGCGCTTGATGAAGAATTAGACACTTCACTTCAATCGATTTGTTCCAAAAGAGTTGAACGTATCAAGCAAATGAGGTTGAGTGTTACATGACTTGGGGTTAGAACCTCAGTTATCCATTTCACTTTCTAGGTTTTAAGTTGAAGTGATGAGAACGACGTGTATTATGGACCCAACAACCTTCATGGACGCGAAACTAAGATTTAGTAATGCGCTTGAAGAAGCATTAGAAACTTCACTTCAATCGATTTGTTCCAAAAGAGTTGAACGTATCAAGCAAATGAGGTTGAGTGTTACATGACTTGTGGTTAGAACCTAAGTTATCCATCTCACATTCAAGGTTTTAACTTGAAGTGATGAGAACGACGAGTATTGAAGACCAAACAACCTTCATGGACGCGAAACAAAGACTTAATAATGCGCTTGAAGAAGCATTAGAAACTTAACTTCAATCGATTTGTTCCAAAAGAGTTGAATATATCAAGCAAATGAGGTTGAGTGTTACATGACTTGTGGTTAGAACCTAAGTTATCCATTTCACATTCAAGGTTTTAACTTGAATTGATGAGAACAACGTGTATTGAGGACCCAACAACCTTCATGGACGTGAAACTAAGACTTAGAAATGCGCTTGATGAAGCATTAGAAACTTCACTTCAATCGATTTGTTCCAAAAGAGTTGAACGTATTAAGCAAATGAGGTTGAGTGTTACATTACTTGTGGTTAGAACCTAAGTTATCCAATTCACATTCAAGGTTTTAACTTGAAGTGATGAGAACGACGTGTATTGAGGACCCAAGCACCTTCATGGACGCGAAACTAAGACTTAGTAATGCGCATGATGAAGCATTAGAAACTTCACTTCAATCGATTTGTTCCAAAAGAGTTGAACGTATCAGGCAAATGAGGTTGAGTGTTACATGACTTGTGGTTGGAACCTAAGTTATCTAATTCACATTCAAGGTTTTAACTTTAAGTGATGAGAACGACGTGTATTGAGAACCCAACAACCTTCATAAGCACGAAACTAAGACTTAGTAATGCGCTTGATGAATCATTAGAAACTTCACTTCAATCGATTTGTTCCAAAAGAGTTGAACGTAACAAGCAAATGAGATTAAGTGTTACATGACTTGTGGTTAGAACCTAAGTTATCCATTTCACATTCATGATTTTAACTTGAAGTTATGAGAACGAAGTGTATTGAGGACCCAACAACCTTCATGGACACGGAACTATGACTTAGTAATGCGCTTGATGAAGCATTAGAAACTTCACTTCAATCTATTTGTTCCAAAAGTGTTGAACGTATCAAGCAAATGGGGTTGAGTGTTACATGACTTGTGGTTAGAACCTAAGTTATCCATTTCACATTCAAGGTTTTAACTTGAAGTGATGAGAACGACGTGTATTGAGGACCAAACAACCTTCATGGACGCGAAACAAAGACTTAATAATGCGCTTGATGAAGCATTAGAAACTTAACTTCAATCGATTTGTTCCAAAAGAGTTGAATATATCAAGCAAATGAGGTTGAGTGTTACATGACTTGTGGTTAGAACCTAAGTTATCCATTTCACATTTAAGGTTTTAACTTGAATTGATGAGAACAACGTGTATTGAGGACCCAACAACCTTAATGGACGTGAAACTAAGACTTAGAAATTCGCTTGATGAAGCATTAGAAACTTCACTTCAATCGATTTGTTCCAAAAGAGTTGAACGTATCAAGCAAATGAGGTTGAGTGTTACATTACTTGTGGTTAGAACCTAAGTTATCCTTTTCACGTTCAAGGTTTTAACTTGAAGTGATGAGAACGACGTGTATTGAGGACCCAACAACCTTGATGGACGCGAACCTAAGACTTAGTAAAGCGTTTGATGAAGCATTAGAAACTTCACTTCAATCGATTTGTTGCAAAAGAGTGGAACGTATCAAGCAAATGAGGTTGAGTGTTACATGACTTGTGGTTAGAACCTAAGTTATCCATTTCACATTCATGGTTTTAACTTGAAGTTATGAGAACGAAGTGTATTGAGGACCCAACAACCTTCATGGACACGAAACTATGACTTAGTAATGCGCTTGATGAAGCATTAGAAACTTCACTTCAATCGATTTGTTCCAAAAGAGTTGAACGTATTAAGCAAATGAGGTTGAGTGTTACATGACTTGTGGTTAGAACCTAAGTTATCCATTTCACATTAAAGGTTTTAACTTGAAGTGATGAGAACGACGTGTATTGAGGACCCAACAATCTTCATGGACGCGAAACTAAGATTTAATAATGCGCTTGATGAAGAATTAGACACTTCACTTCAATTGATTTGTTCCAAAAGAGTTGAACGTATCAAGCAAATGAGGTTGAGTGTTACATGACTTGTGGTTGGAACCTAAGTTATCCATTTCACTTTCTAGGTTTTAACTTGAAGTGATGAGAACAACGTGTATTATGTACCCAACAACCTTCATGGACGCGAAACTAAGATTTAGTAATGCGCTTGATGAAGCATTAGAAACTTCACTTCAATCGATTTGTTCCAAAAGAGTTGAACGTATCAAGCAAATGAGGTTGAGTGTTACATGACTTGTGGTTAGAACCTAAGTTATCCATTTCACATTCAAGGTTTTAACTTTAAGTGATGAGAACGAAGTGTATTGAGGACCCAACAACCTTCATGGACGCGAAAATAAGACTTAGTAATGCGCTTGATGAAGCATGAGAACCTTTACTTCCATCGATTTGTTCCAAAAGAGTTGAACGTATCAAGCAAATGAGGTTTACATGAATTGTGGTTAGAACCTAAGTTATCCAATTCACATTCAAGATTTTAACTTGAAGTGATGAGAACGACGTGTATTGAGGACCCAACAACCTTCTTGGACGCGAAACTAAGACTTAGTAATACGCTTGATGAATCATTAGAAACATCACTTCAATCAATTTTTTCCAAAAGAGTTGAACGTATCAAGCAAATGAGGTTGAGTGTTACATGACTTGTGGTTAGAACCTAAGTTATCCATTTCACATTCAAGGTTTTAACTTGAAGTGATGAGAACGACGTGTATTGAGGACCAAACAACCTTCATGGATGCGAAACAAAGACTTATTAATGCGCTTGATGAAGCATTAGAAACTTAACGTCAATCGATTTGTTCCAAAAGAGTTGAATATATCAAGCAAATAAGGTTGAGTGTTACATGACTTGTGGTTAGAACCTAAGTTATCCATTTCACATTCAAGGTTTTAACTTGAATTGATGAGAACAACGTGTATTGAGGACCCAACAACCTTAATGGACGTGAAACTAAGACTTAGTAATGCGCTTGATGAATCATTAGAAACTTACACGTTCATGAATTTGTTTTTTTCTTTTTTTTTTCTTTTTATTTTTTTTTTTTTTTTTATTCCAAAAGAGTTGAAAGTAAATCAAGCAATGAGATGAGGTTTATAGGAATTGTGGTGAACTAGTTAGTTATCCATTTCACATTCAAGGTTTTAACTGTGGTATGAGAACGACGTGTATTCGAGGACCCAAAAACGTCATGGCCACGCAACTATGACGTTAGGTAGTAATGCGCTTGTGATAGCATTAGAAATTCACTTCCACGAGTTGTTCCAAAAGTGTTGAAATTGTATCAAGCAAATGTGGCTGAGTGTTCATGACTTGTGGTTCTAACCTAAGTTATCCTTTCACATCAAAGTTTTAACTTGAAAAGTGAGAAACGACGTGTATTGATACCCAACAACTTCATGGAAGCGAAACTAAGACTTAGTAAGCGCTTCATGACAGCATTAGAACTTCATTCAATCGATTTGTTCCAAAAGAGTTGAACGTAGCAAGCAAATGAGGTTGAGTGTTACATGATTGTGGTTAGAAACCTAGTTATACTTTTCACTTCAAGGTTTTAACTTGAAGTGATGAGAACGACGTGTTATTGGGGACCCCAACACACCTCATGTACACAAATAAGATTATTAATGCACTTGGAAGGCATTAGAACTTCACTTTCACGCGATTTGTTCCAAAAGGGTGAACTATAAAGCAAATGAGGTTGGTGTTAATGACTTGTGGTTAGACCCTAAGTGTCCATTTCAATTCAAGGTTTTACTTGAAGTGATGCGAAAGCGTGTATTGAGACCAAAAAACCTTCATGGCGCGAAAACTAAGACTTAATAATGCGCTTTGAAGCAATTAGAACCGTCACTTCATTCGATTTGTTCCAAAAATAGTTGAACGTAAATCAGTCAAATGAGATTGAGTGTTACATGACTTTGGTTTATAACCTAAGTATCCCTTTCACATTCAAGGTTTAACTTGAGTTATTAGAACGCGTTTTATTGATGACCCAACACCCTTCATGGACCAAAACTATGACTTAGTAATGCGCGCTTGATTAGCCTTAGAAACATCACTTCCACAATTAGTTACAAAAGAGTTAACCTATCACAAATGAGCTTGAGTGTGTACATGATTTGTGGTTAGAATCTAAGTATCATTTCACATAAGTTTTAACGTTGAAGTGATGAGAACGACATGTATTGAGACAAACATCTGCATGGCTGCAACGAGATTTATAATGGCCGCTGATGAAGGAAAAAAAAAAAGAAAATATACACTTTGTCACTTCAATCGATATTGTTCCAAAAAGGAGGGGTGTTGAAACGTATCAAGCAAATGAGGTTGAGTGTTTACCTACTTGGGGTTAGAAACCTATTATCCATTTCACTTTCTTTAGGTTTTACACTTGGAGTGATGAGAACGACGTGTATATGGGACCCAACGACCTTATGGACCTAAACTAAGATTTAGTACTGCCGCTGATGAAGCATTAGAAACTTCGCTTCATCAATTTGGTTCTTCAAAGCGTTGAACCGTATCAAGCAAATGAGTTATGTTACATGACTTTTGGTTAGACCTAAGTTATCCATTTCCCATTCAAGGTTTAACTTGAAGTGATAGAAGACGCGTATTGAGACCAACAACCTTCATGGACACACGGAAAAAACCACAAAAAACAATGATTTAATAATTCGCTTGATGAAGCATTAAAACTTAACTTCATCGATTTGTTCCAACGATTTGAATATATCAGGCACATGAGGTGGAGTGGTTACATGACTGTATTTAGAGCCTAAGTTATCCATTTCACTTCAAGTTTTAACTGGAATTGATGAGAACAACGTTATTGAGGACCAAACAACCTTCATGCGTGCAACTAATACGAGAAATGCGCTTGATGAACTTATAAACTTCACTTCAATCGTTTGTTCCAAAAGAGTTGAACGTATTCACATGATGTTGATGTTACTTACTTGTGGTTATAACCAAGTTATCAAATCACATTCCAGGTTTTAACTTGAGTGTGAGACCGACGTGTATTGAGGCTAATCACCTTCTGGACGCGAACTAAACTTGTAAATGCGCATGATGAAGCATTAGAAACGTCCCTTCACTCGATTTTTTCCAAAAGAGTTTAACGTAGCAGGCAATGAGGTTGAGTGTGTACATGCTTGTGGTTGAACCCTAAGTTACATTCGCATTCGGTTTTAACATTATGATGAGAACGACGTGTAATGTAGGACCCAACAACTTCATGACAACGAAACTAAGACTTCGTAATGCGCTTGATGACATTAGAAACTTCACTTCAATCGATTTGTTCCAAAAGAGTTGAAGTATAAAAAAAAAAAAAAAAAAAAAAAAAAAAAAAAAAAAAAAAAAAGAATGAGGTTTAGCAAAAAATAATGATATCTATTTATGACTAGGTGAGCAAACTCCGAAGTAATTGAAAATGAGCCTTCTAGGAGACCGAAAGTGGAGTATGGAATGGCCCTTGGGTCTACATCACCAACACCGTTAGGATTATGTATGTTTGAAAGTTGTCAGTATGTCATGCATCATATTTTGAGAATAGAAAAAATGACGTTACATAGTAATTGGCATGGTAAGACACGAACTAGTTGCAACAGATAAATTATTAAGGGAAACTTATTCGCCATTTTACTTACAGATAAACAACTGTAAGTGGTTATGTGAACCTTAGCTATTAGATCTTTATGAGAGCAATTAAACATTTGTCCAGGAATATAGCAAAAATGGCTAGAGACAAGGAAGAACCAAGGTACCGAGGAGAGATGCAAATTTGAGAGTGAGGAGGCCCCTAGGGTAATTAGGCAGTGAAAGACTTGGTGCGCAACAGACAAGATTTGGGTCCGTCAACA
>CM039511.1:48556625-48594171 GCA_022432975.1 Begonia masoniana | reverse complement strand
AATGTGAAATGGATAACTAGGTTTACACAAGTCATGAACACTCACCTTATTTGCTTGATACGTCAAACCTCGTTTGGACCAAATTGATTGAAAACATGTGACGGTTAATGTTCTAAAGCGCGTACTAATGTCTTAGTGTGTCATGAAGGTTGTTGCGGTCCTCAATACACGTCGTCTCATCACTTAAAGTCTAAAACATTGAATGTGAATTGGATTTACCTTAGGTTCCAACACAAGTCAGGTAACACTCAACCGCATGTGCCTGATACGTTCACTCTGGGAAAATTATCGATGAAGTGAAGTTCGAATGTCCGTCATCCAGAGCAGTACTAGCTTAGTTTTGCGTCCAATGTGACGGTGCTTGGCTCCTCATACACGTCGTTCGCATCACTTTCAGTTAAAACCGGAAGTGAAAGGTGAACTATGTTCTACCCACAGTAATGTAACCACTCAAACTCATTTGATAATAAGGGAACAACTATTTTGGAACAATCGCTTGAAGTGAAGTTCTAATGCTTCACAAGCGCATTTAAGTTTAGTTTCGCTCCATGAAGGTTGTGGGTCCTCAATATCCGCTGTTCTCATCAAGTCAAGGTTAAAACCTTGAATGTGATGGTACTTAGTTCTATACCACAGTCCCTTTCGCACTCAACCTCATGTGCTTGATATATTCAAACTCTTTTGGAACAAAATCGATAGTTAAGTTTCTAAGGTTTTCATCAGGCATTATAGTCTTTGTTCGCGGTACATGAACGTTGTTGGTCCTCATACACGTCGTTGCTCATCACTTCTAGTTAAAACCTGAATGTGAAATGGAATACCTAGGTTATAACCCACAAGTCCGTAACACTCCACATCATTTGCTTGATACGTTCAAAATATTTTAGAAAAATCGATTGAATGAAGTTTCTAAGCTTCATCAAGGCATACTAAATCTTGTTTCGCGGTCCATGAAGGTTGTGGTCCATAATACACGTCGTTTCTCATCACTTCACGTGAAAACCTGGAAAGGAAAGGATAAACTTAGTTCTAACCACAAGTCATGTAACACTCATCTTCCTTGTTGTACGTTCAACTCTTTTCGATCAACTTAGATGAAGTGAAGTTTCTAAGGCTTATTCACGCGATTTTAAGTGTTAGTTTCGCGTCATGAAGGTTGTTGGGTCTCAATACACGTCGTTTGATACTTCAAGTTAAAACCTTGAACGTGAACAGGCATAACTTCGGTCTAACCACAAGTCCTGTAACACGCAACTTCATTGTCTGATACGTTCACTCTTTTGGAACAAATCGCTTGAAGTGAAGGTTCTAAGGATCAGTCAAGTGCAACTAAGTCTTAGTTTTCAGTCTATGAAGGTTGTTGGGTCTTAAATACACATCGTTATATTACTCACGTTAACAACCTTGAATTTGAAATGGAGAACTTAGGTTTAACCACAATTATGTAACCTCATTGCTTGATACGTCACTCTTTTGGAACAAATCGATGGAAGTAAAGGATTCTCATGGCTTTCAGGCATACTAAGTCTTATTTTAGCGGTCCTGAAGGTGTGGGGTCCTCCCAATACACGTCGTGCTCATCACTTTAAGCTTAACAAACCTTGAAAGTGAATTGGATTAACTTCAGGTTATAACCACAAGTCAGGGAACAATCAAACTCATTTGCTTGATACGTTCAAACTATTTTGGAACAAATCGATTGAAGTGAAGCTCTAATTCGGGGTTGGCTTCATCAAGCGAATGACTAAGTTTTTTTCGCGTCCAAGAGGTGTTGAGGTCCTCAATAACGTGTTTCATCACTTCAAGTAAAACCTTGAAAAGTTGAAATGGATATTTTGGTTTAAGCACAAGCTGTACACTCAACCTCATTTGCTGATACGTTCGCCTAGTTTGTACCAATCGATGAGTGAAGTTTTATGTTCATAAAGAGCACTTACTAAGTCTAGTTTCGGTCCAGAGGTTGTTGGGTGTCAAACACGTCGTTTTATCACTTCAAGTGAAAACCTGACTGTGAAATGGATAACTTAGGTCAACGACAAGTCAGGTACACTCAACCTCATTGCTTGATACGTTCCCTCTTTTGGAACAAATCGATTGAAGTGACGTTCTAAGGCTTCAATCAAGCGCATTACTAAGTCTTAGTTTCGCGTCCAGAAGGTGTGGGTCCTCAATACACGTGTTCTCTTCACTTTAAGTTAAAACCTTCAAAGGGACATGGAACCTTAGGTCTAACCTGATAGGCTTGAAGAGGTTGGATTCTATAGCAGCAAAATCAAGAGGATAAATCAAGGGCATAAAAGAGGATTCAAATACACTACCACAAGGGTCCATTGATAAGGCTCGAGCTAAAGCATTTCAAAGGCTTCAAAACTAATATGTTGAAAAAGATGCTCAAACTGAAGAAGGGTCCGCAATACACCGTCGTTCTCATCACTTTAAGTTAAAACCTCAAAGTGAAATGGATAACTTAGGTTCTAACTGATAGGCTTTGAAGAGGGATGATCTATAGAAGCAAATCAACGGATAATAAATGGCCCGTGTTTTTTTATCTTCAATACAAATACCACAAGGCCATTGACAAAGCTCGAAGCTAAAGCATTGCAAAAAGGGCTATTCCAAACTTACGTTAGGTTGAAAAGATGGCTCAAAATGAAGAAGAAGTTTTCAACGTTATTACAATCTTATCGAAGCCTTAAATGAAGAGCAATTCGCTTGAGCGGATATATATTTATGGGCCGATTGTATTTGGCTGTCTTAGTTCAAGTTTATTATTTTAGTGTTTTGCCATGCCTCAGACTTGTGTGAATGGGCCAAACGGAATTTGGGCCTATTTTTGGGTGATTTTAGGTTTCTTTTATGCCTACTAGAAAAGGGGCAGTTTTCTTTGTAAAAAGAGGCTATTATTTGGGGAATGATTGGAGAGTAGTCTCACTCTTTGTTCTTGAATGAAACCAACCAACCTCAGAAAGAATTTATCAACTTGTTGTTCATTTAGGAGTTGGGGTCTTTAGAACATAGTTTCTACGGTTTCTCTGCGATCACCTCCTTTATTTCTTAGCTTTATGGGGTTCTTTTCAATCTTTTGAGGGTTCTAAGGGGTGTGCACCCAAAAGGGGTCGATCATTGTTGTTCACGCGAGTTGGTTTATACCAAAGGGTAATATTATCTTTTGTGTTTCTTTGTCTAATTGTCGTTTGAACTATTGATCCTTAAAAAAAAAAAAATATGCGTTCTATTGTTCTTGTGATTGGACCATATCGTTCTTCAGCAAAACTGTCAAATTCTATCCTCAATCTTCTTTGGTGTTGGGTCTTTTCTATTCGGTTGGTGACCGTTTCATATTCGTTGGTGTCTTTTAATATTCTGTTTGTCTTTACACATTCAACCTTAACTTCCTTGTAGTTGGTCTTTCTATTTTGTGTTGTCTCTATCTAGGATTGTGGCCACAAAATTCCTTTAGTTGTTGGTACTCTTGATTAAGCGGCTACAAAACAAAAACAAAAAAAAAAAAAGACGAAGATGTCGTGCAAAAAAAAATAAAAAATCTGAAATATATATCGCTGCAACAAAAAAAAAAAAAAGATTGTGGAAGCATCTTAATTACATTCTGAGAAAACTGTGGCTATTTTCATCTATTAGAAACATCTTAAACCCTTTCTAAAAGCTTAAACCGTCTTCTAATTTAATTGTCTTCGATCATCTGTGTGCTTAAAGCCTAATCTCTTACTTGATTTTGCCGTTGGTCATATTGTGCGTTTGAGTGGCTTTGGTTCGAAAGGGAATTGGTGGGAATATAGAGTGGTTTAAAAGGCAAGAGAGAGAGATCATAAAAAAAAAGTCAAAAGTAGAGTGAAACCCATTATTATGAGTGTAAACACGTGAGGGAGTGTTTGATGCTCATTTGTTTATATTATCTTAATCTGAGTATTTTTTCAAGTGTTGTATGAAAAATGGCAGGAAATCAATCAGAAGCATATAGGTAAATGGGGAAGGAGAAGAGAATATTGTCCAGAAACAAAATCAGAGCAGCCTATCGCTATACAAAAAAATTTGAAGCAGCCACAACAATTCATCAAGGATGATGGAAGAAATGGAAGGCTGGTGAGAACGATGGACGAAGTTAGGAGAGAAAAATTGTTGGGACTACGAAACGACACCTAGACGAGCAAGGGGAACTGGACATGAAAATGGAAGGGCGGCTGATAATGGCTGAGTAAATGGATGATAGAGATTCTGTTGGCTACAAGGCATGACTTGCCTATGAGCACGGATAACTTGAAAGGGATGTTGGGCAAGAGGAGACGCCAGACATCACTCGAGGCAGGTCAGCTGTTCGAAATTGGAAAGAGTTGATAGAAACTTTGGGAGTCTTAAAATAAGATTCCATCATTTCAAGGTAATATGATCCAGAAGTTTATGTAGAGTGGGAAAGAACAGGAGTAGTTTTTGATTGTCATCAATATTCTGAGGAGAAGAAGGTAAAGTGGTAGTGACGGAATTTTGTGGGACTATTGCAATATCTTGGGGGATCAATTGGTGTCACTCGGAGAGACTGGGAAAGACCTGTGGAGACTGGAATGAGTTGAAAAGTCTGCTGAAGGAAAACGTTTGATCCTTCAGTATTAAGAGACCTACACGCAAGTTGCAAGCGGCTGTTCAAGGGTCTAGACAGTTGAGATTCTCCAAAGGAGCTGGAGACTATTATGACCAGAGTAGATATTGAGGAAGACAGAGAGGTTACCATGGCACGTTTCTAATGATACACAAGGGATTAGCCAACGTAGTGGCGTTGCATCATTTTGTGGAGTTGGAGTGTAGTACACAAGGGCTATCTGGTAGAGCGACAACTCAAATGTAAGGGCAACAAAGAACATTGTCGGGCAAGGCGAGGCCAAGTTGGAGTATGGACTACAAAGGCGACAAAAAATCAACTCTAAAACATCTGAGAACCTAGGTTAAAAAAAGAAGTGCCTAATCAGCACCTAAAGATGGGCCAAATCTAGTAGAAGTCGGGATTATTAGCTACAAGTGTTTGGGTTTCGGTCACAAGCTCGAATGTCCCAATAGGCGCGTAAATGTTATTGCAAGAAGATGGAGAGTTGCTAGTGAGAGGGAAGGGACTCCATGACACCGAATTAGAGGATGACAACAAGATAATGAAGGGATAGAGTATGCTGTAGAAGGAGAAATTTAGTAGTTCGCGAGCTCTCTTCACAGCAGGAGCTGACCAAGAAAGCAAAGAGGCATATTTTCATACTCGATGTCAGTGATGGTAAGGTTTGCCGTTTGATAATTGTGGGGAAGTTGTACTAATGGAAACAGTACGAGTTTAGTAGAGAAAATTGAAGCTTCCAGTGATCAAGCACCCTAAACCTACAGATTGCAATGTTAAGTGAATGGGAGAAATGACGGTAAAGAAACAAGTGTTGATATCCCTTCCATGGAAGGGTATCATGAGCGATTTTATGTGATGTAGTTCCAATGAAGGCGGTAGATTCTTTGGGAAGACCGTGCAATAAGATCGAAAGGTTCGCCACGATGGATCAAGAATACGATATAGCTTTGAAAAGGCAGGAAGAGTTATCACACTTGTCCATTGTCACACAGAACAAGTTCTAGAAGATCAAACTACGTCTTTCCATGTGAGAGAGAAAAATGGAGTGGCCCAAATAAGAGAGAAAAAATCGAGTGAAAATAAGAATGGAGATAGAGAGAAAATCAGACTGGATTGAGAAATGAAAAGAACGAGTGAGAAGGGAGTAAGAACAAAAACGATGTGCTTCTATATATGAAAGGAGAGACGTAAGAACAAGCATTGTGGCAAGGCATCATATCTTTTTAGTGCCTAGGAGAATTATCAACTTTTGATGTTTCTTTTTGCCTGAGTGTCTTTGTTTCTGTTACAGGATTATGACGATGTGTTTATGAAGAAAATACGCCGGCTGGATTACCACCCGTAAGGGGTATCGAGCACCATATAGATTTGTTCCAGGCGCTGTAGTCTAATAGGCCAGCTTATCGAAAGTAAGCAGAGGAGACAAAAGCATGCAGAGGACAAGTGGAAGAACAAATGATAAAGGATTCGTACCCGCGAGAGTTATGAGCCCATGTGACAGACCCGTCTCTGTTCCAAAAAAGATGGAGTGGCGAATGTGTGTGATTCGAGTTATAAAACAACAATCACGGTAAAGATCGCTATCCCATACCCTCGTTAGATGACTTGTAGAGAGTTGCATGATGCACATTTTTAGTAAAAAAAAAAACATCGATATTAAAGTGGATATCATCAACATTAGGCTGAGAGATGGTGATGAATGGAAAACAGCATTTAACACAAAGTTGGCTTGTATGAAGGTAGTTATGCCTTTTGGTTAACAAATGGAAATAGCAATTTTATGCATTTAATGAATTATGTTTTAGAGCATTCATTGGGAAGTTGTGTTGTGTAGTTTTGAGGATATATTGATTTATAGTCAATCTGTGGATGAGCATGCTAAAATGTTAAATGTGTAATGAGGGTCGGAGTGAACAAAAAATTGTATGCATAACCTTCAAAAGGTGGTTGTTTGGATAGTGTGTTTTCCTTGGTTATGGATTAGGTGCCTGATGGTATAAAGGTAGACAAGAAAAGATTAAGGCAACATGGCTTTGGCAGACTAAGTCAATCAAGGAGGTAGAAGTGTTCATGGTTTGGTTCATTTGATAGGCGTTTTGTTAAGAACTCGCACCCTTGTGCCACCCCCACTGAAATTATTAAAAGAATGTGAATTTTTATTGGGGAGAAGAAAAAGTAAGTATTGTGAATAGAAACGAAAAATTGTGTCCGCCCCCGTTCTCGCGTGCCGTAACTTTTCTGTTGTTTTGAGCTTGAGTGGCGGCTCAGGGTGTGGAATTGGCGCTGGTTAATTCCCCGACACGCGTCTATAGCTTACTGTAGTGAGAAGTAAGGGCGCTGCATGAAGTAATCAACTTGTGATAAGGGAGTTTAGGCTTGTTCGATCTTGGCAACCATGGCAGCATTATTATAGGCAAGGCGTTCATTATCCACAACTGATCATCAATACTGGCGGCATTTGAAATAGTCAACTAAAGTTACACAAAAAGAATGCAAGGTGGATGCAGTTACTAAGAGACGTTTCCCATATGTATAAAGTATAAACAAGGCAAGGAGAATGTTGTGGCAGATGCACTTTACGCAGGTACGCTATATTGAATCAGTTGAGGCTAAAATTGTATGGGGTTTATACATTTTAATGATCTGTATGAGAGGATTTGGATTTGCTAAAGGATCAGGGTTTATGTAGTAAAGGTGTTTGGGAAATTCTATAAGCATGATAAGTTGTGTTTAAGGAAAATAAACTTTGCTTCAGAAGTTCTATGCGGCGTTATTGTGCATGAAGCTCATTGGGAGGTTTGATGGGTTCCCATTTGGAACTAAACGTACACTTGACATTTTAAATGCGCATTTTTTATTGGCCACAATGACAAAGAGATGTTGTACGTTTGTGCTTGTGTGGAATGTAGAAGGCAAAATCTAAGATTCAACTCATGGGTGATATGACTCTCGCTACCTGGTTCCTAGTGAGGAATGGATGCAGAATTAGTATGGTTTTGTTGTGGGATTGCCTAGATCTAGAAAATGGACATGGATTTGTTTTGTGTGGTGGTAGATTTAGCAAAATGGGAACTGTCATTGCTTGTCACCAAGACTGATGATGCTACAAATATGCAAATCTTTTGCTTAGACATATGGGCGTTACATGGGTTCCTAAGGTATTGTACAGATAGAGTGTGAATTTCTAGTTACTTTTGGAGGTTTTATGGGGTAAGTTAGCGGGACTAAATTCTCTTTTACAACGGTCATCCCCTAAACGGATGGACAAACTGAGGTTGTTAATCGAAGTCATAGGTATTGAGCAGTGTTGTAGGTAAGACTTGAAATTTGGGAGGAATGTTTCCATTGGTTGAATTTTCATAAACGAACTGTACAGCCCACAACACATTGTCACCTTTTGAAACGTATAGGGTTTAATCAACTAACTCCTTTGTGGATTTGATTGAGATTACTGTGAATGACTTGCGTAGTCTGGATGGAAAAAAGAAGGCAGAATTGTAAAAGCATCCATGCAAAAGTTCATGAGCACATTGAGAAAAGAAAAAACAGGTTGTGCTTGAGTTAATAAAGGAAGAACAAAGTTGTTTTTGAACGGGTGATTGGGTTTGGGTAATATAAGAGAAAGGAAGGTTTCCGAAAAAAGGTGATAAAAATTAGCTCCACGTGCGAAGGACCTTCCACGTTTTAAATGTCAAGCAATGCTTATTCATTGGATCTACGAGGCGAACATAACATGTCTTCTACTTTAATGTTGCTGATTTATCTCCCTTTGATGTAGGATCGATCGAGGTCGAATCCTTTGAGGAGGAGGGAATGGATAGGCTTGAAGAGGTGGATTCATAGAAGCAAATAAAGAGGATTACCATCAAGGCTAAAGAGGATTCAATAAAATACCACAAGGTGCATTGCGAGCTCGGCTAAGCTTCAAAAGGCTATTCAAAAACGTAAGTTATGTGAAAAGATTGCCAACTGAAGAAGGAAGTTTTCAAACGTATTACACACTTATCGAAGCTAAATGGAAGAGAATCAGCTTGGAGAATATACTTATGGGCCGATTGTGATTTGGGGGCTTTCTTAGTTCAAGGTTATATTTTAGATTTTCCCATGCCAAAGACTTGTGTTCTGGGCCCAAACGAATTTGGGCATTTTGGGTTATTTTAGGGTTCTTTTAGGCTTACATAAGGGGGCAAGTTTATCTTTGTAAAAGAGCTAGGATTTTGGTGAAGGCCTTGTGCGGTATTCCTCTTTGTCTGAATGAAACCAAACAAATAAGAAGAATTGATCAATGTTGGTTTCATTTAGGAGTTGGGGTCTTTAGAACATAGTTTCCTTCGGGGTCTTCTTCGATCACTATTATTTTAGTTTAGGAATTCTTTACTCTTTTGAGGGTTCTACGGCTTTGCACACAAAGGGCGATCATAACCACAAGTATGGAACACTCAACCTAATGTGTCAATGTTCAACTTTGTGGAACTAATCGATTGAAGTGAAGTTTCTAATGCTTCATCAAGGCATTTACTAGTCTTAGTTGTGTCCCATGGGTTGTTGGGTCTAATACACGCTTTGTTTGTTCTCGCACTCAAGTCTAAAACTTGAAAAGTCTGAAAGATTAATTAGGTTCTAACCACAAGTCATGTACATCAACTATTTGCTGGTACGTTCACTCTTTGGAACAAATCAATGAAGTGAAGTTCTAATGCTTCATCAAGAGCCTTAAGTCTGTTCGGTCCCTGAAAGGTGTTGCATCTCAATACACATCGTTCCTATAACTTCAAGTTAAAACCTGAAGTGAAAGGATAACTTAGGTTCTCACACAATCATGAATGCTCAACCTCATTTGTTGATATTCAACTCTTTCGGAACAAATCGATGAAGTGCACAGTTCTAAGCTCCCATCAAGCGCATTATGGAAGTCTTAGTTCCGTCATGACGGACTGTTTGGGTCATCAATACACGTCGTTCTCATCACGTCAGGTTACATCTTAATGTGAAAATGGTAATTAGGAGCTCACACAAAAGTCATGTAAACATATTTATGATACGTTCAACCTTTTGGAACAAAGCGATTGAAGTGAAGTTCTAATGCTTCATCAGCACGCTTACAAGTTTACTTTTGTTTTTGTTGGGGGTCCATGAAGGTTGGTGGATCTCACACGAGCTCGTCTCATTACTTTAAGTTAAAACCTTGAAAGTGGAAATGGATAACTTATTTAAACCACCCAATCAGTAACAGCCATCTCATTTGCTGTACTAGCGACTCTTTTGGAACAAATCGATTAAAATGAAGGTTCTTATGATTCATCAGCGTATTCCAATAAGTCTTAAATTACTCTTCCATTGAAGGTTGGGGTCAGTCAATAAAGTCGTCTGTCACTTCAAGTTAAAACCTTGAATGTGAAAGATCCCTTAGGTTATAATACAAGCACGTAAACACTCACCTCATTGATTCGTTTCGTTCACCTCTTTGAACAATCGATGAAGTGAAATTTCTATGCTCATCAAGCGCATTACAAAGTAGAAGTATTGCGCCCTGAAGGTTGTTGGGTCTCAATTCAGTCGTTATCATCACTTCAGTTACAAACCTGAAAGTGAAAGGATAAACTTAGGTTTTAACTACAAGTCAGTAAAATCAACTCATTTGCCGTCGTAGTTCAACTTCTTTTGGAACCCAAATCCGATTGAAGTGAAAAATTCTAGCTTCATCAAGCGCATTACAAAGTTACGTCATTCGAGCTCCATGAAGGTTGTTGGGTCCATAAGTCGTTCTCAGCACTTCAAGTTAAAAAACCTTGAATGTGAAATGGATAACGTAAGTCTAACCACAAGTCATGTAACACTCAACCTCCGTGCGGTAATACGGTCAAATCGTTCGGAACAATCGATGGAAGTGAAGTTTCTACGCTCATCATGGGGGCATTATTTCCTCTAGTTCGCATCATGAAGGTTGTTGGCCTCATACACGTCGTTATCATCACTTCAAAATGAATACGTGAATGTGAAATGGAGAACTGAGGTTTAACCACATCATGTCAAACATTTTGATACGTTCAATCTTGGAACAAATCGGTGAAGTGAAGTTTCGGATGCGTCATTCAAGCGCATTACTAAGGTTTAGTTTCGTGTCCAGAAGTTGTTGGATCCTCAATACACGGCGTTCTCATTACTTATGTTCAAACCTTGAAAGTGAATGATAACCTTAGGTCTAACAACGTCTGGAACCTCAACCTCACTTTGATTGATACTATCAACTCTTGGAACAAAGCGTTTAAAATGAGTTTTAGGCCACAAGCGTATAATAACGTCTTAATTACTCCGCATGAAGGTTGTTGGGCCTCAATACAGGCTTCTCATTCACCTCAAGTTAAAACCTTGACTGTGAAATGGATAAACTTAGGTTTACCCACAAGGCGTGTAAACAATCAACTCATTGCTGATACGTTCAACTCTTTTGGATCAATCGATGATGAAGTTCTAATGATTCATCAAGCGCATACTAGGCTTAGTTTTGTGTCCAGACGGTTGGGGATCTCAATGCACGCATTCTCCATCAGCTTCAAATTAAACCCTTGACAAGTGAAATGGATAACTTAGTTTGCCACAGTCATGTAACACTCAACCTCATTTGCGTGTACGTCAACTCTTTTGGAACAAATCGATTGAATGAGGTTTCTAATGCTTCATACAAGAGCATACTAAGTCTTAGTTAGGTCCATGAAGCGTTGTTGGGTACTTAAAAGTCGTTCTCATAAGTTCAAGTTAAAACCTTGAATGGGAAATGGATAACTTAGGTTTAAAACATGTCATGTAACACAACATCATTTGCTTGATACGTTCAACTATTGGAAAATCGATTGAATTAAGTTTCTTATGTTTAATCAAGCGCATTAATAGTTTAATTACGTGCCATGAAGGTTATTGGGTCCTCCATACACGTTCGTTCATCAATTCCAGAACAACTTGAATGTGAAATGGATAACGTAGGTTCTAACCACAAGTCAGTAGCACTCAACTCATTTGTTGTAAGTTCAACTCTTTTGTCTTTAGAACAAATCGATTGAAGTGACGTTTCTAATGCTTCATCAAGCGCATTAAGTCTTGTTTCGCGTTCCATCAAGGTGTTGGGTCCTCAATACACGTCGTTAGCATCACGTCAAGTTAAACTGTTGAATGTGACATGGAAACTTAAGGTTCTAACCAAGTCATGTAAACCTTATTTTTTTGATACGTTCAACTCTTTTGGAACAAATCGGTTGAAGTGAAGTTTCGGATGATTATCAAGCGAATTACTAGGTCTTAGTTTGGTCCATGAGGTTGTTGATCTCATACCGAGTTCTCATACTTATGTAAACCTTGAAAGTGAAATGAATAACTTATGTTCTAAACAACAAGTCTTGTAACCATCAACCTCATTGCTTGATACTATCAACTCTTTTGGAAAAACGATTAAATTGACGTTCTTATGTTCATCAAGCGTATTAATAAGTCTTAATTACTCATCCATGAAGGTGGTTGGGTCCTCAATACACGTCGTTCTCATCACTTCAAGTTAAAACCTTGAATGTGAAATGGATAACTTAGGTTCTAACCTCAAGTCATGCAACACTCAACCTCATTTGCTTGATACGTTCAACTCTTTTGGAACAATTCGATTGAAGTGAAGTTTCTAATGCTTCATCAAGCGCATTACTAAGTCTTAGTTTCGCGTCATGAAGGTTGTTGGGTCTCAATACACGTCGTTCTCATCACTTCAAGTTAAAACCTTGAAAGTGAATCGATTAACTCGGTTCTAACCACAAGTCATGTAACACTCAACTTCTATGCTTGATACGTTCAACTCTTTTGGAACAAATCGATTGAAGTGAAGTTTCTAATGCTTCATCAAGCGCATTACTAAGTCTTAGTTTCGCGTCCAAGAAGGTTGTTGGGTCCTCAATACACGTCGTTCTCATCACTTCAAGTTAAAACCTTGAATGTGAAATGGATAACTTAGGTTCTAACCACAAGTCATGTAACACTCAACCTCATTTGCTTGATACGTTCAACTCTTTTGGAACAATCGATTGAAGTGAGGTTTCTAATGCTTCATCAAGCGCATTACTAAGTCTTAGTTTTGCGTCATGAAGATTGTTGGGTCCTCAATACACGTCGTTCTCATCACTTCAAGTTAAAACCTTGAATGTGAAATGGATAACTTAGGTTCTAACCACAAGTCATGTAACACTCAACCTCATTTGCTTGATACGTTCAACTCTTTTGGAACAAATCGATTGAAGTGAAGTTTCTAATGCTTCATCAAGCGCATTACTAAGTCTTAGTTTCGCGTCCAAGAAGGTTGTTGGGTCCTCAATACACGTCGTTCTCATCACTTCAAGTTAAAACCTTGAATGTGAAATGGATAACTTAGGTTCTAACCACAAGTCATGTAACACTCAACTCATTTGCTTGATACGTTCAAACTATTTTGGAACAAATCGATTGAAGTGAAGTTTCTAATGCTTCATCAAGCGCATTACTAAGTCTTAGTTTCGCGTCATGAAGGTTGTTGGGTCCTCAATACACGTCGTTCTCATCACTTCAAGTTAAAACCTTGAATGTGAAATGGATAACTTAGGTTCTAACCACAAGTCATGTAACACTCAACCTCATTTGCTTGATACGTTCAACTCTTTTGGAACAAATCGATTGAAGTGAAGTTTCTAATGCTTCATCAAGCGCATTACTAAGTCTTAGTTTCGCGTCCAAGAAGGTTGTTGGGTCTCAATACACGTCGTTCTCATCACTTCAAGTTAAAACCTTGAATGTGAAATGGATAACTTAGGTTCTAACCACAAGTCATGTAACACTCAACCTCATTTGCTTGATACGTTCAACTCTTTTGGAACAAATCGATTGAAGTGAAGTTTCTAATGCTTCATCAAGCGCATTACTAAGTCTTAGTTTCGCGTCCAAGAAGGTTGGTCCCAAGAAGGTTGTTGGGTCTCAATACACGTCGTTCTCATCACTTCAAGTTAAAACCTTGAATGTGAAATGGATAACTTAGGTTCTAACCACAAGTCATGTAACACTCAACCTCATTTGCTTGATACGTTCAACTCTTTTGGAACAAATCGATTGAAGTGAAGTTTCTAATGCTTCATCAAGCGCATTACTAAGTCTTAGTTCTTAGTTTCGCGTCCAAGAAGGTTGTTGGGTCCTCAATACACGTCGTTCTCATCACTTCAAGTTAAAACCTTGAATGTGAAATGGATAACTTAGGTTCTAACCACAAGTCATGTAACACTCAACCTCATTTGCTTGATACGTTCAACTCTTTTGGAACAAATCGATTGAAGTGAAGTTTCTAATGCTTCATCAAGCGCATTACTAAGTCTTAGTTTCGCGTCCAAGAAGGTTGTTGGGTCCTCAATACACGTCGTTCTCATCACTTCAAGTTAAAACTTGAATGTGAAATGGATAACTTAGGTTCTAACCACAGTCATGTAACACTCAACCTCATTTGCTTGATACGTTCACTCTTTTGGAACAATCGATTGAAGTGAAGTTTCTAATGCTTCATCAAGCGCATTACTAAGTCTTAGTTTCGCGTCCATAAAGGTTGTTGGGTCCTCAATACACGTCGTTCTCATCACTCAAGTTAAAACCTGAATGTGAAATCGATAACTTAGGTTCTAACCACAGTCATGTAACACTCAACCTCATTTGCTTGATACGTTCAACTCTTTTGGAACAAATCGATTGAGTGAAGTTTCTAATGCTTCATCAAGCGCATTACTAAGTCTTAGTTTAGCGTCCATGAAGGTGTTGGGTCCTCAATACACGCGTTCTCATCACTCAAGTTAAAACCTTGAATGTGAAATGGATAACTTAGGTTCTAACCACAAGTCATGTAACACTCAACTCATTTGCTTGATACGTTCAACTCTTTTGGAACAATCGATTGAAGTGAAGTTCTAATGCTTCATCAAGCGCATTACTAAGTCTTAGTTTCGCGTCCATGAAGGTTGTTGGGTCCTCAATACACGTCGTTCTCATCACTTCAAGTTAAAACCTTGAATGTGAAATGGATAACTTAGGTTCTAACCACAAGTCATGTAACACTCAACCTCATTTGCTTGATACGTTCAACTCTTTTGGAACAAATCGATGAAGTGAAGTTTCTAATGCTTCATCAAGCGCATTACTAAGTCTTAGTTTCGCGTCCATGAAGGTTGTTGGGTCCTCAATACACGTCGTTCTCATCACTTCAAGTAAAACCTTGAATGTGAAATGGATAACTTAGGTTCTAACCACAAGTCATGTAACACTCACCTCATTTGCTTGATACGTTCAACTCTTTTGGAACAAATCGATTGAAGTGAAGTTTCTAATGCTTCATCAACGCATTACTAAGTCTTAGTTTCGCGTCCAGGGGGGGAAGGTTGTTGGGTCCTCATACACGTCGTTCTCATCACTCAAGTTAAAACCTTGAATGTGAAATGGATACTTAGGTTCTAACCACAGTCATGTAACACTCACCTCATTTGCTTGATACGTTCCACTCTTTTGCAACAATCGAATGAAGTGAAGTTTCTAATGCTTCATCAAGCGCATTACTAAGTCTAGTTCGCGTCCATGAAGGTTGTTGGGTCCTCAATACACGTCGTTTCCTCATCACTTCAAGTAAAACCTTGAACGTAAAAAGGATAACTTAGGTTCTAACCACAAGTAATGTAACACTCACCTCATTTGCTTGATACGTTCAACTCTTTTGGAACAAATCGATTGAGTGAAGTTTCTAATGCTTCATCAAGCGCATTACTAAGTCTTAGGTTCGCGTCCATGAAGGTTGTTGGTCCTCAATACACGTCGTTCTCATCACTTCAAGTAAAACCTTGAATGTGAATGGATAACTTAGGTTCTAACCACAAGTCATGTAACACTCAACCTCATTTGCTTGATACGTTCAACTCTTTTGGAACAAATCGATTGAGTGAAGTTTCTAATGCTTTATCAAGCGCATTACTAAGTCTTAGTTTCGCGTCCAAGAAGGTTGTTGGGTCCTCAATACACGCGTTCTCATCACTTCAAGTTAAAAACCTGAATGTGAAATGGATAACTTAGGTTCTAACACAAGTCATGTAACACTCAACTCATTTGCTTGATACGTTCAACTCTTTTGGAACAAATCGATTGAAGTGAAGTTTCTAATGCTTCATCAAGCGCATTACTAAGTCTTAGTTTCGCGTCCATGAAGGTTGTTGGTCCTCAATACACGTCGTTCTCATCACTTCAAGTTAAAACCTTGAATGTGAAATGGATAACTTATGTTCTAACCACAAGTCATGTAACACTCACCTCATTTGCTTGATACTTCAACTCTTTTGGAACAAATCGATTGAAGTGAAGTTTCTAATGCTTCATCAAGCGCATTACTAGTCTTAGTTTCGCGTCCAAGAAGGTTGTTGGTCCTCAATACACGCGTTCTCATCACTTCCAGTTAAAACCTTGAAGTGAAATGGATACTTAGGTTCTAACCACAAGTCATGTAACACTCAACCTAATTTGCTTGATACTTCAACTCTTTTGGAACAAATCGATTGAAGTGAAGTTTCTAATGCTTCATCAAGCGCATTACTAAGTCTTAGTTTCGCGTCCAAGAAGGTTGTTGGTCCTCAATACACGTCGTTCTCATCACTTCAAGTAAAACCTTGAATGTGAAATGGATAACTTAGGTTCTAACCACAAGTCATGTAACACTCAACCTAATTTGCTTGATACTTCAACTCTTTTGGAACAAATCGATTGAAGTGACGTTTCTAATGCTTCATCAACGCATTACTAAGTCTTAGTTTCGCGTCCAAGAAGGTTGTTGGTCCTCAATACACGTCGTTCTCATCACTTCAAGTTAAAACCTTGAAAGTGAAATGGATAACTTAGGTTCTAACCACAAGTCATGTAACATTCAACTCATTTGCTTGATACGTTCAACTCTTTTGGAACAAATCGATTGAAGTGACGTTTCTAATGCTTCATCAAGCGCATTACTAAGTCTTAGTTTCGCGTCCAAGAAGGTTGTTGGGTCCTCAATACACGCGTTCTCATCACTTCAAGTTAAAACCTTGAATGTGAAATGGATAACTTAGGTTCTAACCACAAGTCATGTAACACTCAACCTCATTTGCTTGATACGTTCCACTCTTTTGCAACAAATCGAATGAAGTGAAGTTTCTAATGCTTCATCAAGCGCATTACTAAGTCTTAGTTTCGCGTCCATGAAGGTTGTTGGTCCTCAATACACGTCGTTCTCATCACTTCAAGTTAAAACCTTGAAAGTAAAATCGATAACTTAGGTTATAACCACAAGTCATGTAACACTCAACCTCATTTGCTTGATACGATCAACTCTTTTGGAACAAATCGATTGAAGTGAAGTTTCTAATGCTTCATCAAGCGCATTACTAGTCTTAGTTTCGCGTCCATGAAGGTTGTTGGTCCTCAATACACGTCGTTCTCATCACTTCAAGTAAAACCTTGAAAGTAAATCGATAACTTAGGTTCTAACCACAAGTCATGTAACACTCATCCACATTTGCTTGATACGTTTAACTCTTTTGGAAAAAATCAATTGAAGTGAAGTTTCTAATGCTTCTTCAAGCGCATTTCTAAATCTTAGTTTCGCGTCCAAGAAGGTTGTTGGGTCCTCATACACGTCGTCTCATCACTTCAAGTTAAAACCTTGAATGTGAAATGGATAACTTAGGTTCTAACCACAAGTCATGTAACACTCAACCTCATTTGCTTGATACTTCAACTCTTTTGAACAAATCGATTGAAGTGAAGTTTTTAATGCTTCATCAAACGCATTAGTAAGTCTTAGTTTCGCGTCCATGAAGGTTGTTGGGTCCTCATACACGTCGTTCTCATCACTCAAGTTAAAACCTTGAAAGTGAAATCGATAACTTAGGTTCTAACCACAAGTCATGTAACACTCAACCTCATTTGCTTGATACTTCAACTCTTTTGGAACAATCGATTGAAGTGAAGTTTCTAATGCTTCTTCAAGCGCATTACTAAGTCTTAGTTTCGCGTCCATGAAGGTTGTTGGGTCCTCAATACACGTCGTTCTCATCACTTCAAGTTAAAACCTTGAATGTGAAATGGATAACTTAGGTTCTAACCACAAGTCATGTAACACTCAACATCATTTGCTTAATACGTTCAACTCTTTTGAACAAATCGATTGAAGTGGGGTTTTAATGCTTCATCAAACGCATTAGTAAGTCTTAGTTTCGCGTCCATGAAGGTTGTTGGCTCTCAATACACGTCGTTCTCATCACATCAAGTTAAAACCTTGAAAGTGAAATCGATAACTTAGGTTCTAACCACAAGTCATGTAACACTCACCTCATTTGCTTGATACGTTCAACTCTTTTGGAACAAATCGATTGAAGTGAAATTTCTATTGCTTCATCAATCGCATTACTAAGTCTTGGTTTCGCGTCCATGAAGGTTGTTGGGTCCTCAATACACGTCGTTCTTATCACTTCAAGTTAAAACCTTGAAAGTGAAATCGATAACTTAGGTTCTAACCACAAGTCATGAACACTCACCTCATTTGCTTGATACGTTCAACTCTTTTGGAACAATCGATTGAAGTGAAGTTTCTAATGCTTCATCAAGCGCATTACTAATCTTAGTTTCGCGTCCATGAAGGTTGTTGGTCCTCAATACACGTCGTTCTCATCACTTCAAGTTAAAACCTTGAAAGTGAAATCGATAACTTAGGTCTAACCACAAGTCATGTAACACTCAACCTCATTTGCTTGATACGTTCAACTCTTTTGGAACAAATCGATTGAAGTGAAGTTTCTAATGCTTCATCAAGCGCATTACTAAGTCTTAGTTTCGCGTCCATGAATGTTGTTGGGTCCTCAATACACGTCGTTCTCATCACTTCAGTTAAAACCTTGAATGTGAAATGGATAACTTAGGTTCTAACCACAAGTCATGTAACACTCAACCTCATTTGCTTGATACGTTCAACTCTTTTGGAACAATCGATTGAAGTGAAGTTTCTAATGCTTCATCAAGCGCATTACTAAGTCTAGTTTCGCGTCCATGAAGGTTGTTGGTCCTCAATACACGTCGTTCTCATCACTTCAAGTTAAAACCTTGAATGTGAAATGGATAACTTAGGTTCTAACCACAAGTCAGTAACACTCAACCTCATTTGCTTGATACGTTCAACTCTTTTGGAACAAATCGATTGAAGTGAAGTTTCTAATGCTTCATCAAGCGCATTACTAATCTTAGTTTCGCGTCCATGAAGGTTGTTGGGTCCTCAATACACGTCGTTCTCATCACTTCAAGTTAAAACCTTGAAAGTGAAATCGATAACTTAGGTTCTAACCAAAGTCATGTAACACTCAACATCATTGCTTTTGATAGTTCCAATCTTTTGGAACAAATCGATTGAAGTGGGTTTCTAATGCTTCATCAATCGCATTAGTAAGTCTTGTTTCGGCCGATGAATGGTTGTTGGCTCTCAATACACGTCGTTTTCATCACATCAAGTTAAAACCTTGAAAGTGAAATCGAAACTTAGGTTCTAACACAAGTCATGTAACACTCAACATCATTTGCTTAATACGTTCCACTCTTTTGGAACAAATCGATTGAAGTGAAGTTTTTAATGCTTCATCAAACGCATTAGTAAGTCTTAGTTTCGCGTCATTAAGGTTGTTGGCTCTCAATACACGCGTTTCATCACATCAAGTTAAAACTGAAAAGTGAAATCGATAACTTAGGTTCTAACCACAAGTCATGTAACACTCAACCTCATTTTCTTGATACGTTCAACTCTTTTGGAACAAATCGATTGAAGTGAAATTTCTATTGCTTCATCAATCGCATTACTAAGTCTTAGTTTCGCGTCCAGAAGGTTGTTGGCGTCCTCAATACACGTCGTTCTCATCACTTCAAGTTAAAACCTTGAATGTTGAAATGGATAACTTAGGTTCTAACCACAAGTCATGTAACACTCAACCTCATTTGCTGATACGTTCAACTCTTTTGGAACAAATCGATTGAAGTGAAGTTTCTATGCTTCATCAAGCGCATTACTAAGTCTTAGTTTCGCGTCCATGAAGGTTGTTGGGTCCTCAATACACGTCGTTCTCATCACTTCAAGTTAAACCTTGAAGTGAAATAGATAACTTAGGTTCTAACCACAAGTCATGTAACACTCAACCTCATTTGCTTGATACGTTCAACTCTTTTGGAACAAATCGATGAAGTGAAGTTTCTAATGCTTCATCAAGCGCATTACTAAGTCTTAGTTTCGCGTCCATGAAGGTTGTTGGGTCCTCAATACACGTCGTTCTCATCACTTCAAGTTAAAACCTTGAAAGTGAAATGGAATACTTAGGTTCTAACCACAAGTCATGTAACACTCAACCTCATTTGCTTGATACGTTCAACTCTTTTGGAACAAATCGATTGAAGGTGAAGTTTCTAATGCTTCATCAAGCGCATTACTAAGTCTTAGTTTCGCGTCCATGAAGGTTGTTGGGTCCTCAATACACGACGTTCTCATCACTTCAAGTTAAAACCTTGAATGTGAAATAGATAACTTAGATTATAACCACAAGTCATGTAACACTCAACCTCATTTGCTTGATACGTTCAACTCTTTTGGAACAAATCGATTGAAGTGAAATTTCTAATGCTTCATCAAGCGCATTACTAAGTCTTGGTTTCGCGTCCATGAATGTTTTTGGGTCCTCAATACACGTCGTTCTATCACTTCAAGTTAAAACCTTGAATGTGAAATCGATAACTTAGGTTCTAACCAAAGTCATGTAACACTCAACCTCATTTGCTTGATACGGTTCAACTCTTTTGGAACAAATCGATTGAAGTGAAATTTCTAATGCTTCATCAAGCGCATTACTAAGTCTTAGTTTCGCGTCCATGAAGGTTGTTGGGTCCTCAATACACGTCGTTCTCATCACTTCAAGTTAAAATCTTGAAAGTGAAATCGATAACTTAGGTTCTAACCACAAGTCATGTAACACTCAACCTCATTGCTTGATACGTTCAACTCTTTTGGAACAAATCGATTGAAGTGAAGTTTCTAATGCTTCATCAAGCGCATTACTAAGTCTTAGTTCGCGTCCATGAAGGTGTTGGGTCCTCAATACACGTCGTTCTCATCACATCAAGTTAAAACCTTGAAAGTGAAATCGATAACTTAGGTTCTAACCACAAGTCATGTAACACTCAACCTCATTTTCTTGATACGTTCAACTCTTTTGGAACAAATCGATTGAAGTGAAATTTCTAATGCTTCATCAAGCGCATTACTAAGTCTTAGTTTCGCGTCCATGAAGGTTGTTGGGTCCTCAATACACGTCGTTCTCATCACTTCAAGTTAAAACCTTGAAAGTGAAATCGATAACTTAGGTTCTAACCACAAGTCATGTAACACTCAACCTCATTTGCTTGATACGTTCAACTCTTTTGGAACAAATCGATTGAAGTGAAGTTTCTAATGCTTCTTCAAGCGCATTACTAAGTCTTAGTTCGCGTCCATGAAGGTTGTTGGCTCTCAATACACGTCGTTCTCATCACATCAAGTTAAAACCTTGAAAGTGAAATCGATAACTTAGGTTCTAACCACAAGTCATGTAACACTCAACATCATTTGCTTAATACGTTCCACTCTTTTGGAACAAATCGATTGAAGTGAAGTTTTTAATGCTTCATCAAACGCATTAGTAAGTCTTAGTTTCGCGTCCATGAAGGTTGTTGGCTCTCAATACACGTCGTTCTCATCACATCAAGTTAAAACCTTGAAAGTGAAATCGATAACTTAGGTTCTAACCACAAGTCATGTAACACTCAACATCATTTGCTTAATACGTTCCACTCTTTTGGAACAAATCGATTGAAGTGAAGTTTTTAATGCTTCATCAAACGCATTAGTAAGTCTTAGTTTCGCGTCCATAAGGGTTGTTGGCTCTCAATACACGTCGTTCTCATCACATCAAGTTAAAACCTTGAAAGTGAAATCGATAACTTAGGTTCTAACCACAAGTCATGTAACACTCAACCTCATTTGCTTGATACGTTCAACTCTTTTGGAACAAATCGATTGAAGTGAAGTTTCTAATGCTTCATCAAACGCATTAGTAAGTCTTAGTTCGCGTCCATGAAGGTGTTGGGTCCTCAATACACGTCGTTCTTATCACTTCAAGTTAAAACCTTGAATGTGAAATGGATAACTTAGGTTCTAACCACAAGTCATGTAACACTCAACCTCATTTGCTTGATACGTTCAACTCTTTTGGAACAAATCGATTGAAGTGAAATTTCTAATGCTTCATCAAGCGCATTACTAAGTCTTAGTTTCGCGTCCATGAAGGTTGTTGGGTCACCCCCCTTCCCCCCCCCCAAAAAATATTTTTTTACCCGCCACCCCCGAACCCCCGTTTTTTTTTTTTTTTTTGTTCTCATCACTTCAAGTTAAAACCTTGAATGTGAAATGGATAACTTAGGTTCTAACCACAAGTCATGTAACACTCAACCTGATTTGCTTAATACGATCAACTCTTTTGAAACAATCGATTGAAGTGAAATTTCTAATGCTTCATCAAGCGCATTACTAAGTCTTGGTTTCGCGTCCATGAATGTTTTTGGGTCCTCATACACGTCGTTCTCATCACTTCAAGTTAAAACCTTGAAAGTGAAATCGATAACTTAGGTTCTAACCACAAGTCATGTAACACTCAACCTCATTGCTTGATACGTTCAACTCTTTTGGAACAAAAAGATTGAAGTGAAGGTTCTAATGCTTCATCAAGCGCATTACTAAGTCTTAGTTTCGCGTCCATGAAGGTTGTTGGGTCCTCAATATACGTCGTTCTCATCACATTAAGTTAAAACCTTGAATGTGAAATAGGATAACTTAGGTTCTAACACAAGTCATGTAACACTCAACCTCATTTGCTTGATACGTTCAACTCTTTTGGAACAAATCGATTGAAGTGAAGTTTCTAATGCTTCATCAAGCGCATTACTAAGTCTTAGTTTCGTGTCCATGAAGGTTGTTGGGTCCTCAATACACGTCGTTCTCATCACTTCAAGTTAAAACCTTGAAAGTGAAATGGATAACTTAGGTTCTAACCACAAGTCATGTAACACTCAACCTCATTTGCTTGATACGTGCAACTCTTTTGGAAACAATCGATTGAAGTGAAGTTTCTAATGCTTCATCAAGCGCATTACTAAGTCTTAGTTTCGCGTCCATGAAGGTTGTTAGGTCCTCAATACACGTCGTTCTCATCACTTCAAGTTAAAACCTTGAATGTGAAATGGATAACTTAGGTTCTAACCACAAGTCATGTAACACTCAACCTCATTTGCTTGATACGTTCAATCTTTTGGAACAAATCGATTGAAGTAAAGTTTCTATGCTTCATCAAGCGCATTACTAAGTCTTAGTTTCGCGTCCAAGAAGGTTGTTGGGTCCTCAATACAGTCGTTCTCATCACTTCAAGTTAAAACCTTGAATGTGAATTGGATAACTTAGGTTCTAACCACAAGTCATTTAACACTCCACCCTCATTTGCTTGATACGTTCAACTCTTTTGGAACAAATCGATTGAAGTAAGTTTCTAATGCTTCATCAAGCGCATTACTAAGTCTTAGTTTCGCGTCCAAGAGGTTGTTGGGTCCTCAATACACGTCGTTCTCATCACTTCAAGTTAAAACCTTGAATTTGAAATGGATAACTTATGTTCTAACCACAAGTCATGTAACACTCAACTCATTTGCGTGATACGTTCAACTCTTTGGAACAAATCGATTGAAAGTGAAGTTTCTACTGCTTCATCAAGCGCATTACTAAGTCTTAGTTTCGCGTCATGAAGGTTGTTGGGTCCTCAATACACGTCGTTCTCATCACTTCAAGTTAAAACCTTAAAAGTGAAATGGATAACTTAGGTTCTAACCACAAGTCATGTAACACTCAACCTCATTGCTTGATACGTTCAACTCTTTTGGAACAAATCGATTGAAGTGAGGTTTCTAATGCTTCATCAAGCGCATTACTAAGTCTTAGTTTCGCGTCCATGAAGGTTGTTGGGTCCTCAATACACGTCGTTCTCATCACTTCAAGTTAAAACCTGAAAGTGAAATGGATAACTTAGGTTCTAACCACAAGTCATGTACACTCAACCTCATTGCTTGATACGTTCAACTCTTTTGGAACAAATCGATGAAGTGAAGTTTCTAATGCTTCATCAAGCGCATTACTAAGTCTTGTTTCGCGTCCATGAAGGTTGTTGGGTCCTCAATACACGTCGTTCTCATCACTTCAAGTTAAAACCTTGAAGTGAAATGGATAACTTAGGTTCTAACCACACAGTCATGTAACACTCAACCTCCTTTGCTTGTTCCGTTCGACCCTTTTGGAACAAATCGATTGAAGTTAGGTTTCTAATGCTTCATCAAGCGCATTACTAAGTCTATAGTTTCGCGTCCATGAAGGTTGTTGGGTCCTCAATACACGTCGTTCTCATCATTCTCAAGTTAAAACCTTGAAAGTGAAATGGATAACTTAGGTTCTAACCACAAGTCATGTTACCACTCAACCTCATTTGCTTGATACGTTTACCATCTTTTGGAACAAATCGATTGAAGTGAAGTTTCTAATGCTTCATTCTAGCGCATACTAAGTCTTAGTTTCGCGTCAAGAAGGTTGTTGCGTCCTCAATACACGTCGTTCTCATCGCTTCAATTAAACCTTGAATGTTGAAATGGATAACTTAGGTTCTAACCACAAGTCATGTAACACTCAACCATTGCTTGATACGTTCCAATCTTTTGGAACAAATCGATTGAAGTGAAGTTTCTAATGCTTCATCAAGCGCATTACTAAGTCTTAGTTTTTCTCGTCCATGAAGGTTGTTGGCTCTCAATACACGTCGTTCTCATCACTTCAAGTTAAAACCTTGAAAGTGAAATGGATAACTTAGGTTCTAACCACAAGTCATGTAACACTCAACCTCATTTGCTTGATACATTCAACTCTTTTTGTAACAAATCGATTGAAGTGAAGTTTCTAATGCATCATCAATCGCATTACTAAGTCTTGGTTTCGCGTCCATGAAGGTTTTTGGGTCCTCAATACACGTTGTTCTTATCACTTCAAGTTAAAACCTTGAATGTGAAATGGATAACTTAGGTTCTAACCACAAGTCATGTAACACTCAACCTCATTTGCTTGATACGTTCAATTCTGTTGGAACAAATCGATTGAAGTGAGGTTTCTAATGCTTCATCAAGAGCATTACTAAGTCTTAGTTTCTCGTCCATGAAGGTTGTTGGATCCTCAATACACGTCGTTCTCATCACTTCAAGTTAAAACCTTGAATGTTAAATGGATAACTTAGGTTCTAACCACAAGTCATGTAACACTCAACCTCATTTGCTTGATACGTTCAACTCTTCTGTAACAAATCGATTGAAGTGAAGTTTCTAATGCTTCATCAACGCATTACTAAGTCTTAGTTTCACGTCCATGAAGGTTGTTGTGTCCTTAATACACGTCGTTCTCATTACTTCAAGTTAAAACATTGAATGTGAAATGTATAACTTAGGTTCTAACCACAAATCATGTAACACTCAACCTCATTTGCTTCATACGTTCAACTCTTTTGGAACAAATCGATTGAAGTGAGGTTTCTAATGCTTCATCAAGCGCATTACTAAGTCTTAGTTTCGCATCCATGAACGTTGTTGGGTCCTCAATACACGTCGTTCTCATCAATTCAAGTTAAAAATTAGAAAGTGAAATGGATAACTTAGGTTCTAACTACAAGTCATGTAACACTAAACCTCATTTGCTTGATACGTTCAACTCTTTTGTAACAAATCGATTGAAGTGAAGTTTCTAGTGCTTCGTCAATCGCATTACTAAGCCTTGGTTTCGCGTCCATGAAGGTTGTTGGGTCCTCAATACATGTCGTTCTCATCACTTCAAGTTAAAACCTTGAATGTGAAATAGATAACTTAGGGTCTAACCACAAGTCATGTAACACTCAACCTCATTTGCTTGATACGTTCAACTCTTTTGGAACAAATCGATTAAGGTGAGGTTTCTAATGCTTCATCAAGCGCATTACTAAGTCTTAGTTTCGCGTCCATGAAGGTTGTTGGGTCCTCAATACACGTCGTTCTCATCACTTCAAGTTAAACCTTGAAAGTGAAATGGATAACTTAGGTTCTAACCACAAATCATGTAACACTCAACCTCATTTGCTTAAGAGATTTTATCCGACAGAATCTACTCAAATCAATTCAAATCATATTCAAACGTAGTTTAAACTTGAGATGATATCTTATCATGCAAAGGATCATTATCTCACGATTTTATTAGTTATTTTATTTTTATTTTCGTTTTTTTTATTATTTAATTTAATTTTCATGTGTAGCCTATTTAATGGCAAAACACTTTTGATTTAGGAGAACAAGTTTGAATTTAAAAATTGACTGTTTTTTTTAGAGAGGTTTCCTTTTTAGTTTTTGCGAAGAACAACGATCTTCTTCAAGTCACGCTTGAAGAATCTCGCTTGATAGCTTTGGTTCTTACCAACGAGTTTGGTTTGGGTCAAGCTCCTGTTTTGATAGCTTTGGTTCAACCAACAGGTGTGGCTCGGGTCAAGCTCCTGTTTTGATAACTAGGGTTCCATCGAATTCTTTGATTGTGGTCTTAGTTCCTTACTTTGTTCTTGAATCAAAAAGGTGTTCCTTTCAATTATTCCACGTTGTTGTCGGGTCCCGAGTCCTTTCGATCCGAGGTTCGCATCAGTTGGTATCAGAGCTTCGGTTCCTTAATTCAAGAAGCTATCTTTAATTTTTTGTTATTATTATTTTCTTCATCTTATTCTATTCGTCCTAGTACTCAAAAAAGCCAAAAAAAAATCATTTTTTTTTTCATCCTTATTATCAAGTTTCGATTTTTATCATCAATTTTTTTCTTCTTGTGAATTTCTCCTCTTGAAATTCGAAGAGTACAAAAAAAAACAAAGAGTTGTCAAAAGTTAAAAAAAAAGAGTTGTGAGAAGTAAAAAAAAAAAGAGTTGTCAAAAGTAAAAAAAAAAAGAGAGTTGTGAGAAGTCAAAAAAAAAAAAAATCGAAATTTTGTTTTAGAGATTTTAAAATTTCTAGCCTTTTAAATTCAAAAATTCGTAGATAATTATTCTTTGAAAATTCAAATTATTGAATCTTCATTCGAAATATTGTCTTTATCCAAATTTATTTTTTGAAGGTTCAAATTGTTGAATCTTCATTTGAAATATTGTCATCATCCAAACTTTTATCTTATTTCACTTATATCCTTGATTTAGCCATTCTTACAAGTTTGAACTTTTTAAGCTTTAAAGTTTGATTTTTTTTAGTTTGGCTTGTTGAATATTTATCATCAATCAAGTTCTTACGTAAAAAACTAAAAGGGAGATCTAGAGGTAAAAGGCAAGAGGGTGAGACTATTAAAGAAAAAGCCTTAATTTTTTTGAGTGAAACACGAGTGGAGTGACATCTATCGAGAGCAAACACGTGAGGGAGAGGTAAGGTCCATTACTTGATTATTTTTTTACTTCTAACAATTTTCTTTTGTTTTCTTATTGTGGTCGAAAAAGAATATCATGAGTGGAGAACACGACGGCGTTGATTTAAAATTGTTCATGAGAGCCATACAAGATCAATACACGGCTCTAAATCGGAGAATGGAACGATTGAAAACTTCGACCCCTAGTCATGCACGACAAAGGAAGGATTTTGATGGAGAATTCGAAGAGATTAATGGATATTATCAAAGGGAAAGAAATGATAGGTCGTACCAAGGATATGGTGATCTAAGTAACATCAAGGTAAATATCCCTTCTTTCCAAGGAAAAAGTGATCCCGAGGTGTATTTGGAATGGGAAAGAAAGGTGGACCTGTTGTTTGAATACCCAAAACTACACGGATGAGAAAAAACTTAAATTAGTGACAATGAAGTTCACGGACTACGCTAACAATTGGTGGGATGAACTAGTAAAGTACCGAAGAAGGTATGGTGAGTCACAAGTTCAAACATGGAAGGACATGAAGGCACTCATGCGAAAAAGATTTGTTCCATCACAGTATTATAGAGATTTGTGTCGAAAACTCCAAAATTTAACTCAAGGTTATAAAAGGGTGGAAGATTATTATAAAGAGATGAAAATAGCCATGAAAAGGGTTAATGTGGAGGAAGACGACGAAGAAACAATGGCTAGATTTGTTGGAGGACTAAATAGAGAGATTGCGGAAGTCGTAGAGCTACAACATTATGTGAACTTAGAAGAATTGCTTCATAAATCAATCAAAATTGAGCGGCAACTAAAGACTAAGGGAAAAACCGTGTCCAACAATCAAGTGTTACCACAAAAAGCTAAGGTTGAGACTTCAAATCCAATTAGCACCAGAGAGATCAAGTGCTTTCGATGCCAAGGGTTCGGACACATAGCTTCAAATTGTCCAAATAAAAGAGCTATGATTTTAAGGGACAATGGCGATGTGGAGAGTGTGAGTTCGAGTGATGGTGAGATGCCACCACTGAAGATTGTAGTGACGTTGAGGTAAAGGAACCAGTAAAGAAGATCTTTTAGTCACAAGGCGAGTATGAATACGAAACTAAGGAAGATTGAGACAAAGTACAACGTGAGCATATATTCCATACAAGATGTCATGTGCACAACAAAGTTTGTAGTTTAATCATTGATAGTGGGAGTTGCACCAATGTAGCAAGCACATTACTAGTCCAAAAGTTGAACTTAAAAACCGAGCAACATCCAAAACCATACAAGTTGCAATGGTTAAGCGATTGTGGAGAAATCAAGGTGACTAAACAGGTGGAAGTTCCTTTATCAATTGGTAGATACCAAGATAAGTTTTATGTGATGTAGTTCCGATGCAAGCTACCCACATACTTTTGGGGAGACCTTGGCAATTTGACCGAAACGTCAAGCATAATGGTTACAAGAATGAGTATTCGTTGGTTTACAATGGAAAAACCATTATCCTTACACCATTAAAGCCATTGGAGGCAATTGTAGACCAAGAGAGGATTGCAAAGGAATTCCAAAAGATTAGGATTGAAAAGAAAAAGAAAGTGGTGAAAAAAATTAGTTGAAAAGAGGCCAAAATAGAAAAAGAAAGTGGAGAAAGAAAAATAGTTGAAAAGAGTACAAAGAGGGATGAAAAATCGAGGGAAAAGAGATAAAAGCCGAGGGAGAGAGTGAAAAAAAGTCAAGTGAGAAACAAATCGTGTTGATGAACAAAATGAGGATAAGCGTGAGATGATTTTGCTTTTCTATAAAGATGTTTATTTATCATCTAATGACTTACCAATTTTCTTCCAAGTGCTGTGATTCTCTTTTGCAGGAGTTTAAGGATGTATTCCCAGAGGAGTTACCGAAAGGAGTACCACCACTTAGAGGAATCGAGCATCAAATTGATTTCATCCCGAGTGCGACAATTCCAAACCGACCGGCATATCGAGCAAATCTAGAGGAAACAAAGAAAATTCAAAGACAAGTGGACGAGTTAATGGACAAGGGTCTAGTGAAAGAAAGCTTAAGCCCATGCTCGGTACCCGTGATATTGGTGCCAAAGAAGGACGGATCATGGAGGATGTGTGTGGATTGTCGAGCAATCAATAAAATAACGGTAAAGTATCGACATCCTATACCAAGGTTAGATGACATGCTTGATGAATTATATGGTGCTGTTTATTCTCAAAATGATTTAACGAATGGATATTATCAAATCGTATGAAAAAGAGAGACGAGTGGAAAACTGCTTTCAAAACAAAATTTGGACTTTATGAGTGGTTAGTCATTCCTTTTGGATTATCTAATGCACCTAGCACATTTATGAGGTTAATGAATCACGTATTACGATCGTTTATTGGAAAATTTGTCGTGGTTTATTTTGATGATATATTAGTTTATAACAAAACATTAGAACAACATGTGAAACATTTAAAATCTATTTTTAATGTTTTGCAAATAAACCAATTATATGCTAACCTCAAAAAGTGCACTTTTTGCATGGAATCGATAGTGTTTCTTGGTTTTGTAGTGAGCTCGAGTGGAGTTTCGGTGGACGAAGAAAAGGTCAAGGCAATCAAGGAGTGGCCGACACCTAAGAATGCTAACGAGGTACGTAATTTTCATGGCTTAGCTAGCTTTTACCGAAGATTCATTAGAGATTTTAGTACTATTGCAGCACCATTGAATGATTTGGTTAAAAAGAATGTGGATTTTAAGTGGACTGAGTTACATGATGAATCTTTTAATCTTCTAAAAGAAAAGTTAACTAATGCACCATTGTTAGTTTTGCCAAATTTTGATAAAACATTTGAGATTGAATGTGATGCGTCGGGAAAAGGAATTGGTGGTGTTTTGATGCAGGATATGAAACGATTGCTTACTTTTAGTGAAAAGCTTAGTGGCGCGGTCTTAAACTATCCAAACTACGACAAGGAGTTGTATGCCTTGGTGAGAACATTACAACGTGGCAACACTACTTGTGGTCCAAGGAGTTCATCATCCATTCTGACCTGAAAGCCTAAAACACTTAAAACCAAGGAAAGTTGCACACGAGACATGCAAAGTGGATGGAGTCATAGAGAATGTCATTATGTATCATATAAAAAAAGTGTAAGAGAATGTGGTTGCCGATGCATTTCAAGAAAGGCGTGATTAAACACTTTACATCTAAGTTGTTAGAATTTGATTTAATATTTAAGCAACCTATATGAATCGGACTCAGATTTTGATCTTTTGGAAAAAAAAACAATGTGAGAAGAAAATGCGTACGATTATTATAAACATGATGATTTTATTAAAGGATAAAACTTTGTATCCCAAATGTATTTAAGAGAGTTTACTGTATAGAGACTATGGAGAGGTTAAGGGACACTTGGAAGTTACTAAAACACTGAGTGTGCTTGTGACATTTTTATTGGCCGAAAAGAGGCATCATGTTCAAGCCATTTGTGATAAGTGCATTGAGTGGTTAGAAAGGCAAATCACGATTAAACCTTATAAAAAGTACACTCCTCTACCTATTCCTAACCAACTTCGGGGACATCGATGGATTTGTGATGGTTGGCCGAGGACATAGGAGGGAAAGATAGCAGCACCATGATACCTCTTCCTAAACAACCTTGGTGATATCGCTGGATTTTGTGATTGGTTTGCCGAGGACATGGAGGGGAAAGATAGCTATGTGTGGTAGTGGATAGGTTTAGTAAGAGGCTCCACTTATAGCATGCTCAAGACAAACGACGGATCATTGGCGGACTTATTCTCAAGAAGTTATGCGTTACGCGGATTCCTAAACCATTGTGAGTGATAGAGAGGTAACGTTCCTACGTCACGTTTGGAGAAACTTGTGGAGTAATCTAGAACAAAATTTTATCTCAACAGTGGCACAACCACAAACGGCAGGACAACAGAAGTGGTAAAAGAACACTTCTACGTTGTTAAGAGCGATTATTCTTAAAAATTTAAAACAATGGGAAAAATGTTTACTCATGTGGATATTTGCTATACTAGCGGTGTTCATTCTACTCTTCATATTCACCATTGAAATTTTTTAGGATTAATTAATCATTTATTCCTCTTGATAGGTTATCTATACTACTAACGAGTTGTTAATGTGATGAGAGAAAAAGCTAAATTTGTTAGGGACTTACATCTGAAAGAAAGAGAACAGGCGAGAGAGAGAAACGAGCATTATGCACGTCAAGCAAACAAAAGCCCTAAAAAGATGTATTTGTGAACCCAGAGATGGGGTGTGGCTACACCTTCGAAAAGCGAGGTTTCCAAATCAACGGAAAAAAGCAAGTTGCATCCACGGCTGGGACCATTCAAGTCCTTGAACGCATAAAGACATGCTACAAGACGTTACCTAGCGATAGGTAATGTTAGTGTCTTTTAATGAGTGACGTATCTTTTATGATGCAGGAGATTCGAGGCGAATCTTTTCAAAGGGGAGGAATGATGTGATCCAAGCAGCGACAAATACCAAGCCCAGATGCAACGATTCCAATTTGAGGACATTGGGGGCCCAAGACACTTGTCCCAAGCGAGAAGATGCGTGAGGCCATGCAAGGATTAATTTTAGAGATCCAAGGGAGAGGAGAAGCGCGACAACTTGATTTAAACTACGAATGTGTCGAGGATTGAAGATAATCAACCATCAAGTTGAAAGCAAAGGGAGGCCACAGATGCATGAGATTTAATGTGCCAGCACATGACTGCAAGGCAATAAAAAGCACATGAGAAGGCACATGCAAATCCAAAACAAATCACGATAAGAGATTTATTCGACAGAATTAATCAAATCACTTCACTCATATTCAAAGTAGTTTAACGTGAGATGATATCTTATCATGCAAAGGATAATTATCTCACGATGTTATTCGATTTTATTTTTATTTCGTTTTTTTTATTATTTAATTTAATTTTCATGTGTAGCTATTAATGGCAAATAATTTTTGATTTAGGGAGAACAAGTGTGAATGAAAAATGGGGTTTTTTCGAGAGGAATTCTCTTAGTTCTTTGCGAAAAACAACGATTCTACTTCAAGTCCGCTTGAAGAATCTCGCTTGATAGCTTGGTTTTACCAACGTTTTGGTCGGGTCAAGCTCTGTTTGAGCTTTGGTTCTTAGTCAGCCAACAGTGTGGCTCGGGTCAAGTCTGTTTTGATAAACTAGGGTTCATCGAATCTGCGATGGGGGTCTAGTTCTTACTTTGTTCTTGAATCAAAAGGCGTTCCTTTCAATTATCCGCGTTGGGTGTCGGGTTACGGGTCCTTTCGATTCGAGGGGGTTTCGAATCACTAACCAAAAGTAAGGTAACACTCAACCTCATTTGCTTGATACGTTCAACTCTTTTGGAACAAATCGATTGAAGTGAAGTTTTTAATGCTTCATCAAGGCATTACTAAGTCTTAGTTTCTCGTCCATGAAGGTTGTTGGGTAATCAATACACGTCGTTCTCATCACTTCAAGTTAAAACCTTGAATGTGAAATGGATAACTTAGGTTCTAACCACAAGTCATGTAACACTCAACCTCATTTGCTTGATAAGATCAACTCCTTTGGAACAAATCGATGAAGTGAAGTTTCTTATGCTTCATCAAGCGCATTACTAAGTCTTAGTTTCGCGTCCATGAAGGTTGTTGGGTCCTCAATACACGTCGTTCTCATCACTTCAAGTTAAAACCTTGAATGTGAAATGGATAACTTAGGTTCTAACACAAGTCATGTAACACTCAACCTCATTGCTTGATACGTTCAACCTTTTGGAACAAATCGATTGAAGTGAGGTTTCTAATGCTTCATCAAGCGCATTACTAAGTTTAGTTTCGCGTCCATGAGGTTGTTGGGTCCTCAATACACGTCGTTCTCATCACTTCAAGTTAAAACCTTGAATGTGAAATGGATAACTTAGGTTCTAACCACAAGTCATGTAACACTCAACCTCATTTGCTTGATACGTTCAACTCTTTTGGAACAAATCGATTGAAGTGAAATTTCTAATGCTTCATCAAGCGCATTACTAAGTTTTAGTTTCGCGTCCATGAAGGTTGTGGGGTCCTCAATACACGTCGTTCTCATCACTTCAAGTTAAAACCTTGAATGTGAAATGGATAACTTAGGTTCTAACCACAAGTCATGTAACACTCAACCTCATTTGCTTGATACGTTCAACTCTTTTGGAACAAATCGATTGAAGTGAAGTTTCTAATGCTTCATCAAGCGCATTACTAAGTCTTAGTTTCGCGTCCATGAAGGTTGTTGGGTCCTCAATACACGTCGTTCTCATCACTTCAAGTTAAAACCTTGAATGTGAAATGGATAACTTAGGTTCTACCACAAGTCATGTAACACTCAACCTCATTTGCTGATACGTTCAACTCTTTTGGAACAAATCGATTGAAGTGAGGTTTCTAATGCTTCATCAAGCGCATTACTAAGTCTTAGTTTCGCGTCCATGAAGGTTGTTGGGTCCTCAATACACGTCGTTCTCATCACTTCAAGTTAAAACCTTGAAAGTGAAAAGGATAACTTAGGTTCTAACCACAAGTCATGTAACACTCAACCTCATTTGCTTGATACGTTCAACTCTTTTGGAACAAATCGATTGAAGTGAAGTTTCTAATGCTTCATCAAGCGCATTACTAAGTCTTAGTTTCGCGTCCATGAAGGTTGTTGGGTCCTCAATACACGTCGTTCTCATCACTTCAAGTTAAAACCTTGAAAGTGAAAATGGATAACTAGGTTCTAACACAAGTCATGTAACACTCAACCTCATTTGCTTGATACGTTCAACTCTTTTGGAACAAATCAATTGAAGGGTGCAATTCTGTGACTGGGATGGCGAATTTGAGACCCTGGTCACTGCCTATTGATTTGTAGATTGAGAATATGGTAGTTTAAGCAGGATGAGTTTAGTTTTCTGACATTGAGTTTTGAAATGGCTTGGTGACTACTGAGTCTTGGAAAATTGATTCTAGGATTATTAAAGATCGCTGTTAAGTCTTCCGCTAGATGTTTTCTTGATGAGTCTTGATTTTCATTATAAGGGAGTCATGTGATTAGTAAATGAAGTTAGAAGATGAGCAATATCATGTCCACGATAGGCTGTACTCATGGATGAGATTAGGAATTGCATCCACGCTAAGAGTTCTCTATCGGAAGATGTATGAGTTCGCATTCAAACCGTAGATATCTCTATCGAGGATGTCTGAGCTTGCATCCCCTGATAGATGTTTCTATCGGACGATGTCGTAAAAGAGCACCAGTGGATTGCACATGTCTATCGATAGATGGTGTGTATCGAAAATACCGGATGATGTAAGGGGTGTGTGGTCATATAGTGACCGGTATCACCCCGGTAGATGTTGTACCATTGGTAGAAGTAGCTAATATTTGTCGTTTGCTACCGGTCGATGTAAGTGATATCTTGTACTAGCGATCGGCAGAAGTGATAACGTCTTTCTGCCGGATGCGTATGCGAACAGTGAGATGTCTGTCGACCAGCGGTCGACGTTGAGTTTAGGACTTTAGGCAAGAAGCAGTTTAAGAGATGTTGGAAAAAGATGTGTCGCGTGGCGGGCACGTGCCATCGGTCGATGTGAGTATAGACTCTATCGGAGATGCAGTTTAGGAGCTGTGTAGAGAAAAAATATATACACGAAATAATGACAAGGTGCTATGAAGGAAGAACGATATTAAAAGATTAAGTATGAATACGTTGGCGACTCCAACTGGGGTTGTTACAAGTAACACTCAACCTCATTTGCTTGATACGTTCAACTCTTTTGGAACAAATCGATTGAAGTGAAGTTTCTAATGCTTCAACAAGTGCATTACTAAGTCTTAGTTACGTGTCATGAAGATTGTTGGGTCCTCAATACCCGTCGTTCTCATCACTTCAAGTTAAAACCTTGAATGTGAAATGGATAACTTAGGTTCTAACCACAAGTCATGTAACACTCAACCTCATTTGCGTGAAACGTTCAACTCTTTTGGAACAAATCGATTGAAGTGAAGTTTCTAATGCTTCATCAAGCGCATTACTAAAGTAGTAGGCGAGGCCATGAAGGTTGTTGGGTTCTCAATAAACGTCGTTCTCATCACTTCAAATTAAAACCTTGAATGTGAATGGATAACTTAGGTTCTAACCACAAGACATGCAACACTCAACCTCATTTGCTTGATACGATCAACTCTTTTGGAACAAATCGATTGAAGTGAAGTTTCTTATGCTTCATCAAGCGCATTAATAAGTCTTAATTACATGTCCATGAAGGTTGTTGGGTCCTCAATACACGTCGTTCTCATCACTTCAAGTTAAAACCTTGAATGTGAAATGGATAACTTAGGTTCTAACCACAAGTCATGTAACACTCAACCTCATTTGCTTGATACGATCAACTCTTTTGGAACAAATCGATTGAAGTGAAGTTTCTAATGCTTCATCAAGCGCATTACTAAGTCTTAGTTTTGCGTCCATGAAGGCTGTTGGGTCCTCAATACACGTCGTTCTCATCACTTCAAGTTAAAACCTTGAATGTGAAATGGATAACTTAGGTTCTAACCACAAGTAATGTAACACTCAACCTCATTTGCTTGATACGTTCAACTCTTTTGGAACAATCGATTGAAGTGAAGTTCTAATGCTTCATCAAGCGCATTACTGAGTCTTAGTTTCACGTCATGAAGGTTGTTGGGTCCTCAATACACGTCGTTCTCATCACTTCAAGTTAAAACCTTGAATGTGAAATGGATAACTTAGGTTCTAACCACAAGTAATGTAACACTCAACCTCATTTGCTTGATACGTTCAACTCTTTTGGAACAAATCGATTGAAGTGAAGTTCTAATGCTTCATCAAGCGCATTATTAAGTCTTAGTTTCGCGTCCATGAAGGTTGTTGCATCCTCAATACACGTCGTTCTCATCACTTCAAGTTAAAACCTGAAAGTGAAATGGATAACTTAGGTTCTAACCACAAGTCATGTAACACTCAACCTCATTTGCTTGATACGTTCAACTCTTTTGGAACAAATCGATTGAAGTGAAGTTTCTAATGCTTCATCAAGCGCATTATTAAGTCTTAGTTTCGCGTCCATGAAGGTTGTTGGGTCCTCAATACACGTCGTTCTCATCACTTCAAGTTAAAACCTGAAAGTGAAATGGATAACTTAGGTTCTAACCACAAGTCATGTAACACTCAACCTAATTTGCTTGATACGTTCAACTCTTTTGGAACAAATCGATTGAAGTGAAGTTTCTAAGCTTCATCAAGCGCATTATTAAGTCTTAGTTTCGCGTCCATGAAGGTTGTTGGGTCCTCAATACACGTCGTTCTCATCACTTCAAGTTAAAACCTTGAATGTGAAATGGATAACTTAGGTTCTAACCACAAGTCATGTAACACTCAACCTCATTTGCTTGATACGTTCAACTCTTTTGGAACAAATCGATTGAAGTGAAGTTTCTAATGCTTCATCAAGTGCATTACTAAGTCTTAGTTTCGTGTCCATGAAGGTTGTTGGGTCCTCAATACACGTCGTTCTCATCACTTCAAGTTAAAACCTGACGTTTATCTTTTCTACGTTCCGTGTTTTCTATTACATGTAATCCTCTACCGAATGGAGAGCGGATTAGCTTCTCATACCTTCCGTTCCACAAATAATCATGAAGGGGGAACAACTTCCTTAAAGCTATACATTTTCGAGCAGTATAACTTTCTACGTTTATACTCATGAAAAACATATGCATAAAAAAATTTCATATCTTTCTAAACCATGAAGCATGAATAAACTAAACATACATAAAAAACAATGAAACAGATCTAAGTTTTTGTGATGTCGGCCACAAAGGCAACACGTATGCACCACTACCTTACCGGAGTCCTTAGCAATCCGAGACTTCACCCTAAAAGCTTGCACCACCGAGACATTCAAAATATCAACGGTAAAGTTATTCTAAATGAATGATTCCACAACTAAACGAAACTTCTAACTAAGGCAATATCCTAGAAATCTCAAATTATTCATTTAGCATTTTACTGACGCACTTGAATTACAATGTCTTAACTAGCATAATGGAAATTTAACTCTCCTAACCCCAAAATCCAATAAAATCCACTTTTCAACCGAACATCAACAAACATTCATAAATGGATCATTTCATGGCCACTCACATACGTCAAAACAACAATTTCTAACATACACTAAAATTTCTCAAACTCTAAATGTAAACCTAACCGTTTCCAAATCCGAAAACCGAAACTAAAACTCATAGAAACTAAGCTTACCTAGAGTGTTGAATTGTTGAG
>CM039511.1:48541487-48556525 GCA_022432975.1 Begonia masoniana | reverse complement strand
TTTTGTACGTTCAACTCTTTTGGAACAATCGATTGAAGGGAAGTTTTTCAATGATCATCAAGTGCATTACACGTCTTAGTTTTCCGTCCATGAAGGTTGTTGTGTCTTACATACACAATCGTTCTTAGTACTGCAGTAAAACCTGAATTTGAAATGGGACTTAGGTTCTAACCACATTAAGTAACCTCATTGCTTGATACTTCATCCTCTTTTGGAACAAGTCGATGGAAGTAAAAGATTCCTGCATGCTCACAAGCGCATTACTGAGAGGGGGTGCGTTATTTTGTTCGGCGTGCCCGGGGTGAAGGTTGTTGGTCCTCATACAGTCGTTCTCCCATCACTTTAAGTTAAAACCTTGAAATGTTGGATCTTAGGTTCGAACCACAAGTCATGGAACAATCAAACCCTCATTGCTTGATACGTTCACTATTTTTGGAACAAACTCTTGAAGTGAAGTTTCTAAGGCTTCCTCAAGCGCATTACAAGTCTTTTTCGGTCCAAGAGGTTTTGGGGTCCTCATACACGTCGTTTTCCATCACTCCTCAAGTTAAAACCTTGAAATGACTGGATCTTTTAGGTCTAGCACAGTCGTAACCTCAACCTCATTGCTTGATACGTTCGAAACTATTTTGTAACAAATCGATTGAAGTGAATTTTCTAATGCTTCATCAAGCGGCATTACACTAGAGTCTTAGTTTCGCGTCCAAGAGGTTTTTGGTTTTTCACTACACGTCGTTTTTATCACTTCAGTAAAACCTTGAATGTGAAATGGATAACTAGGTTCTAACGACAAGTCATGTAACACTCACCCCTCATTGCTTGAGACGTTTCCTACTCTTTTGGAACAATCGATTGAAGTGAAGTTTCTAAATTCTAATGTTCATCAAGCGCATTACTAAGTCCTAGTTTTTCGCGTCCATTAAGGTGTTGGGTCCTCGCATCACGTCGTTCTCTTTCCGTTAATTTAAAACCTTCAAAGTGAAAGGGATAACGTAGGTTCTAACCTGATAGGCTTTGAAGAGGTGGATTCTATAGAACAATCAAGAGGATACTCAATGGCTAAAGAGGATTCATACAACTACCACACAAGGGTCCATTGATAAGAGCTCGAGCTAAGCATTTCAAAAGGTAATTCAAAACTACTTTAATGTTAAGATTGCTCAACTGAGAAGGGTCCTCAACACCTCTTTTCTCTCATTTAAGTTAAAACTCAAAGTGAAATGGATAACGTAGGTTCTAACCTTATATTCTTGACGAGGTGGATTCTATAGAAGCAATCAAGAGGATACATCAATGGCTAAGTGGATTCCTACCACTACACAAGTCCTTGCACGGAGCTCGAGCTAAATTCAAAGGCTATTCCAAAACTTACGTTATGTTGAAAAGATTGCTCAAACTGAAGAAGGAGTTTTCAACGTTATTACACACTTATCGAGCCGTAAATGAAGAGAATTCAGCTTGAGAAGATATTATTATGGGCCGATTGGGTATTTGCGTTCTTAGTTCAAGTTTATTATTGTTGTTAGTGTTTTTTTCCATGCCTAAAGACGTTGTTTAATGGCCAAACGACTTTGGGCTATTTTTGGGTGTTTAGGGTTTCTTTATGCCACTATAAAGGGGCAAGTTTATCTTTGTAAAGAGCTATTATTTTTGGTGACTGCCATTGTGAGCGTATTCTCCTCTTTGTTCTTGCATGAAACCAAACCAAACTCAGCATAGAATTTATTCCAACTTGTTGTTTCATTTATGCGTTGGGGTCTTTAGAACATAGTTTTCCTACGGGTTTCTCTTCGATCACCCTCTCTAGTTCTTAGTTTCGGTTTCGTTCCATCTTTTGAGGTTCTAAGGGTTTGCACCCAAAGGGTTCGCACATTTGGTATCAGAGCGTGGTTCTACAAATCGGGTTACTATCTATCTTTTTTTGTTTCTTTGTAATTCGTTGTTTTTGAATCTATTGGATCCTTAAAAAAAAAAAAAAATATTCTCTATTGTTTCTTGTGATTGGCCAATATCTTCTTCACATAAACTTTCAAATTCCTCCCGCCTCAATCTTCTTTCGGTGTTTTGGTGTCTTTTTCATATTCTGTTGGTGATTTTCATATTCTGTTGGTGTCTTTTCATCTTCTGTTTGTCTTTACCCTTTCCATTCTTCAATCTGTCTTTGTAGTTGGTGTCTTTTTTCATTTTCTTTTTGTCTCTATCTATGCTTGTGGCACAAAAGGCAGTTATTGTTGTTGGTTACTTCTTGATTAACTGCACAAAACAAAACAAAAAAAAAAAAAAAGAATAAGAATTTTCGTGCAAAAAAAAAAAAAAATCTGAAATTATCTATTCGTGCAAAAAAAAAAAAAAAGAATTGTTGGCAGCATCTTTATCATTTTTGCGAAACTGTGCTTTTTTTTTCCCCCCCCCCCTTTTCTATTATACCATCTTCACGACCCATTGTCTAAAGCTTAAACCTTCTTCTAATTTATTGGCTTCGATCACTGTGTTTTCTTTAAATCCTACTCTCTTACTTGTTATACGTTTGGTCATTATATGCTTTAGTTTGAGTTTGCTTTGGTTCTTAACAGGACATTGTTGGTAATACTATAGTGGTAAAGCAAGAGAGATATAAATCTAACCAATAAGTCAAAATATAGTGAAACACATTATTCTGGTGTAACACGTGGGGAGTGTTTGATGCGTTCTTTGTTTATATTATCGTATTTCCTGCTTATTTTTTCAAGTGTTTTGTATTGCAAAATGTCCAGAACTCAATCAGAAGCATATGATGGTAATGGGAAGAGAAGATAATATTAGTCAAACATCAAGGCAGCATATCGATATACAAACAACTTGAGAGCCAATGCAACAACCAATTCACAGGTGATGTAAGAAAATGACAGGATGGTGAAAACGATGGCAGAATTAGGAGAAACAAATTGTTTGACTACGAACGAACCGAGACGAGCAAGGTGAATGGACTGAAAATGTGAGGGCGGCTGATATGGATGAGTACTGGATATTCGAGATTATGTTGGATCCAATGATGACTTGACTATGAGCACAGGATACATTGAAGGGATGTTGTTCAAAGAGACGACGCCGACATCCATCGAGGGGTCATGCTGTTCGAATTGGGAAAGAGTTATAGAAAACTTGGAAGTATTAAAATGAAGTTCCATCTTTCAAGGTAAAATCTAGCCACGAGTTTTATTTTTAGATTGGAAAAAAATGGGTTAGTTGTTGATGTCCATCACTATTCTGAGGATAAGATGTAAAGTTTGTATGACTGAATTTTGTGACTATGCAAATCTTGGTGGATCAATGGGTCAGCTCTTAGGAGGAATGGTGAAAGACCTGTGGAGACTTGGAATGAGTTGAAAAGTCGGAGGAGAAACTGTTTGTTCCTGATCCTTTATATATAGACCTACCTCGAAGTTGCAAGGGCTGTTTCAAGGGTCTGAAAATTGAAGATTATCCACAAGAGATGGCGACTATTATGACCAGATTATATATTGGGAACAGAGAAGGTTCCATGGCACGATTCTAAATGGATTACACAGGATGTAGCCCAGTGAGTTGCATCATTTTGTGGATTTTGGAAGATTTAGTACACAAGGCTATCTTGGTAAGCGACAACTCACATTAAGGGGCAAAGACATTGTCGGCATCACGTGCGAGGCCAAGTTGGAGGAGGAACTACAAATGCGACAACTCAACTCTAAACCGAATTCTGAGCACCCTATGTTTAAAAAATAAGTGCGCTAAATCAGCACCTAAAGATGGGGGCCAATCTATTAGAAAGTCGGATATTATATGCTACCGTGTTTGGTTTTAGTCACATAGCCTCGGAATGGTCCCAATAGGCGCGTAATGTTTTGCAAGAAGCAGGGAGAGATAGCTAGTGGAGTGCAGAGAACTAATGCCCGGAATAGCGGATGACTAACAACTATAATGAGGTATTAGTATGCTGTAGCAGAGAAATTTTTAGTATTTCGTCGAGCTCTGCTTCACAATCATGGAGATGACAAGAAAAGCAAGAGCGAATATTTTTCCATACTCGAGTCACGTGAAGGTAAGGTTGCAGTTTGATAATTGATGGTGGGAATTTGTAACTAATGTGACCATAACGATTTTAGTTAGAGAATTAAGCGTCCTTGCTCCAGCACCCTAAACCCTACAGATTGCTATGGTTAAGTGAATGTGGAGAAATGAAGGTAACTAAACCAGTGTTGATCTCCTTTCCTGGAAGGTATCATGATGAATTTTGATGTGATGTATTTCCAATGCAGGCGGTCATTTCTTTTGGTAAGACCGTGTCAATACGATCGAAAGGTTAGCCACGATGGATTCACGAATCGATATACTTTTTGAAAGGAAGGAGAGTTTATCACCTTGTTCCATTTCACCCAGACAAGTTTTCTAGAAGATCACCTACGTCTTCATGTGAGAGGAAAAATGGAGTGGAACTAAGATAAAATAATGATTGAAAATAAGAATGGATAATATAGAGAAAAATCAGAATGGATTGAGAAATGAAAAGAAAAAGATGTAGAAGGAGTAAGAACAAAAACATGTGATTCTATATTGAAAGAGAGAGAAGTAAGAAGCATTTGTGGCAAGGCATCATATCGTACGCTTGTGGCCTAAGGAAATTATCTAACTTTTGATGTTTTCTTGCTTGCCTACGTGTCTTTTGTGTTCTTTGTGACCGATTATGAGATGTGTTTCCTGAGTACGCCGCTGGATTACCACCCGTATGTAGCGCGCCCATATATATTTTGTTCCCGGAGCTTATTCCTAATCGTCCAGCTATCGAGGATCCAGAGGAGACAAAAGAATTGCAGAACAAGTGTAGAACAATGACTACAGATTCAGAAAAGTCCGCGAGAGTATGACCCATGTGCAGTACCAGTTCCTTCCTAGTTCCAAAAAAAGATGGTAGTTGGCGAATGTGTGTTGCTTGCAGAGTTATACACAACATCACGTAAAGGATCGCTATCCCATACCTCGTTTAGGATGCTTGTTAGATGAGTTTCAGATGCAAACATGTTAGTAAAATCGATCTTAAACTGGATATCACAAATTAGATGAGAGAAGTAGATGATGGAAAACAGCATTTAAACAAGTTTGGCTTGTATGAATGGCTAGTTATGCCTTTTGGTTTAACCATGCACCTAACAATTTTATCATGTAATGAATTCGGGTTTTAAGAGCATTCATTGTGGTTTGTTGTTGTGTATTTTGATGATATATTTGTTTCTAGTCACTCTGTTTGAGGACAGCTAAACCTGTTAAATGTGTACTTTGAGTTCTTAGTGACAAAAATTGTATGCTAACCTTCAAAGTGTTGTTCTGTTTGGATAGTGTTGTTTTCCTTGGTTATGTGATTAGTGGCTGATGTATAAAGGTAGACAAGGAAAAGATTAAGCCTCATGGATTGGCCCCACCTAAGTCAATCAAGGAGGTAAGAAGGTTTCATGTTTGGCTTCATTTTATAGGCGTTTTGGTTATAACTTCAGCACCATTGTGCACCCCTCACTGAAGTTATTAAAAAGAATGTTGATATTTTTATTGGGGATAAGAACCCAAGTACGTCTTTTGATTATAAAAGACAATTGTGTACTGCCCCCGTCTAAGCGTGCCAACTTTTTTCTGTTTCTTTTGGCTTGAGTGGATTCTTCAGGTGTTTGGAATTGAGCTGTGTTAATACAAGAAAAGCGTCCTATAGCTTCACTTTAGTGAACGTTAGTTGGAGTGCATTGATATCCAACTTGTATAAGTAGTTTATATGCATTGGTTCGATCTTTGGACACATGGCAGCATTATTTATGGCCCAAGGAGTTCATTATCCACACTGATCAGCAATCCTTGCGGCATTTGAAAATCCAAATAAGTTAACAAAAGACTGCAAGGTGGATGCAGTTTCTAGAACGTTTCCATATTATAACGTATAAACAAGGCAAGGGAAAATGTTTGGCCGATGCCCTTTCCGCAGGTACGCTCTATTGAATTCGTTGAGGTGCTAAATGATTGGTTCTCCATTTAATGATCTTATAGAATGATTTTTATTTTGCTAACGTAATGGTTCTGTAGTAAAGGTGGATTTGGGAAAATTCCTATAAGCATGATAAGTTTTGTTTAAGGAAATAAACTGTGCTTCCAGTAAGTTGCTATGCGTGAGTATAGTGCATGAGCCATTGTGGGGTTTGATGGGTCATTTTGAACTAAACGTACACTTGACTTTTAAATGAGCAATTTTTATTGGCCAAAAATGAAAGAGATGTTTTACGTTTGTTGTTATTGTTGTGTGACCAGTAGAACGGCAAAATGGCTGTTGAAGATTCAACCTCATGGGTTTATCACTCGCTCCCATGTTCCTATGAGCATGGGTCTGCATAGGTAGTTATGGATTTTGTTTTGGGATTGTGGCCTAATCTAGAATGACATGATTCTGTTTTTGTGGTTGTGGATAGATTTAGCAAAATGGCACATTTCCATTGCGTGTCACAAGACTGATGATCTACAAATATTTTGCAAATTTTCTTTCGAGATATTTTGCGTTTACATGGTGTTCCTAAGTGTAATTTATCAGATAGAGATTGAAATTTCTAAGTTACTTTTGGCAGGTTTTATGGTCATGTTAGGGACTAAACTTCGCTTTTCTACACGGTCAGCCTCAAACGGATGGACAAACTGAGGGTGTTAATCGCACCGCATACAGGGTCTTGCTCAGTGTGTTAGTAAGAACTGAAATCGTGGAAGAATGTTTGCCATGGTTGAATTCCCTTCATATAACAAACTGTTCACAGCACAACAAACCATTTTTTCACCTTTTGAATCGTATATGTTTTTACTCCACTACTCCCTTTTGATTTGATTGAGATACCTGTGACTAATTGATTAGTCTGATGGAAAAAAAGGCAGAACTTGTGAACCTCAGCCCTGCAAAAGTTCATGAGGCACATTGAGAAAAGAAACAAACAGGTTGCTGCTTGAGTTATAAGGAAGAAAAAAGTTGTTTTTGAACCGGGTGATTGGTTTTGGTGCATAATAGAAGGAAAGTTTCCCGAAAAAAGGTGATCAAAATTTAGCTCCACGTGCTGACGGCCCTTCCAAGTTTTTGAAAATGATCAACGACAATGCTTACTCATTGGATCTACGAGGCGAACATAACATTCTTCTACTTGAATGTTGCTGCTTATCTCCTTATGATGTAGGATCTATCGAGGTCGAATCCTTTTGAGGAGGAGGGAATGCTAGGCTTGAGAGGTGGATTCTATAGAAGCAAATAAGGAGGATACAGCAATGGCTAAGGATTCAATACCGACTACCACAAGTGCATTGACAAGAGCTCGAGCTAAAGCATTTCAAAAGGCATCCAAACTTACTTTAATGTGAAAGATTGCTCAACTGGAAGAAGAAGTTGTCAAACTTTATTACCACTTATCGAAGCCTTAAATAAGAATTCAGCTTGATAAGTCGTTACTTTATTGGGCCGATTGGTGTTGGCTTTCTTTCTTAGTTCAAAGTTTATTATTTGTAGTATTTTCCATGGCCCAAAACTTGTGTTAAGGGCCAAAACGAATTTGGCTATTTTTGGGTTATTTTTAGGGTTTTCGTTTTATGCTTACTATAAAAGGGCAAGTTTATCTTTTGTAAAGAGCTATTATTTTTTGGATGCCATTGTGAGAGTATTCTCTTCTTGTTTCTTGAATGAACCAAACCAAACTCACAAGAATTGATCAACTTGTTGTTTATTAGGAGTTGGGGTCCTTTAAACATAGTTTCCCTTCGGTTTTTTCTTCTCGATCACCTACCTATTTCTTAGTTTCTGGAATGCTTTCCCTCCTTTTTGAGGTTCTAAGGGTTTGCACGCCAAAGGGGTGCGCATCAATAACCACAATCATGTAACACTCAACCTCATTTGCTTCATATGTCAACTCTTTTGGAACAAATCGATTGAAGTGAAGTTTCTAATGCTTCATCAAGCGCATTACTAAGTCTTAGTTTCGCGTCCATGAAGGTTGTTGGGTCCTCAATACACGTCGTTCTCATCACTTCAAGTTAAAACCTTGAAAGTGAAATGGATAACTTAGGTTCTAACTACAAGTCACGTAACACTCAACCTCATTTGCTTCGTACGTTCAACTCTTTTGGAACAAATCGATTGAAGTGAAGTTTCTAATGCTTCATCAAGCGCATTATTAAGTCTTAGTTTCGCGTCCATGAAGGTTGTTGCATCCTCAATACACGTCGTTCTCATCACTTCAAGTTAAAACCTTGAATGTGAAATGGATAACTTAGGTTCTAACCACAAGTCATGTAACACTCAACCTCATTTGCTTGGTACGTTCAACTCTTTTGGAACAAATCGATTGAAGTGAAGTTTCTAATGCTTCATCAAGCGCATTATTAAGTCTTAGTTTCGCGTCCATGAAGGTTGTTGGGTCCTCAATACACGTCGTTCTCATCACTTCAAGTTAAAACCTTGAATGTGAAATGGATAACTTAGGATCTAACCACAAGTCATGTAAACCTTATTTGCTTGATACGTTCAACTCTTTTGGAACAAATCGATTGAAGTGAAGTTTCTAATGCTTCATCAAGCGCATTACTAAGTCTTAGTTTCGTGTCCATGAAGGTTGTTGGATCCTCAATACACGTCGTTCTCATTACTTTAAGTTAAAACCTTGAAAGTGAAATGGATAACTTAGGTTCTAACCACAAGTCATGTAACACTCAATCTCATTTGCTTGATACTATCGACTCTTTTGGAACAAATCGATTAAAATGAAGTTTCTTATGCTTCATCAAGCGTATTAATAAGTCTTAATTACTCTTCCATGAAGGTTGTTGGGTCCTCAATACACGTCGTTCTCGTCACTTCAAGTTAAAACCTTGAATGTGAAATGGATAACTTAGGTTCTAACTACAAGTCACGTAACACTCAACCTCATTTGCTTCGTACGTTCAACTCTTTTGGAACAAATCGATTGAAGTGAAATTTCTAATGCTTCATCAAGCGCATTACAAAGTATAAGTATTGCGTCCATGAAGGTTGTTGGGTCCTCAATACACGTCGTTCTCATCACTTCAAGTTAAAACCTTGAAAGTGAAATGGATAACTTAGGTTCTAACTACAAGGCACTACACTCAACCTCATTTGCTTCGTACGTTCAACTCTTTTGGAACAAATCGATTGAAGTGAAATTTCTAATGCTTCATCAAGCGCATTACAAAGTATAAGTATTGCGTCCATGAAGGTTGTTGGGTCCTCAATACACGTCGTTCTCATCACTTCAAGTTAAAACCTTGAATGTGAAATGGATAACTTAAGTTCTAACCACAAGTCATGTAACACTCAACCTCATTTGCTTGATACGTTCAACTCTTTCGAACAAATCGATTGAAGTGAAGTTTCTAATGCTTCATCAAGCGCATTACTAAGTCTTAATTACTCATCCATGAGGTTGTTGGGTCCTCAATACACGTTGTTCTCATCACTTCAAGTTAAAACCTTGAATGTGAAATGGATAACTTAGGTTCTAACCACAAGTCATGTAAACCTTATTTTCTTGATACGTTCAACTCTTTTGGAACAAATCGGTTGAAGTGAAGTTTCTAATGCTTCATCAAGCGCATTACTAAGTCTTAGTTTCGTGTCCATGAAGGTTGTTGGATCCTCAATACACGTCGTTCTCATTACTTTATGTTAAAACCTTGAAAGTGAAATGAATAACTTAGGTTCTAACAACAAGTCATGTAACACTCAACCTCATTTGCTTGATACTATCAACTCTTTTGGAACAAATCGATTAAAATGAAGTTTCTTATGCTTCATCAAGCGTATTAATAAGTCTTAATTACTCATCCATGAAGGTTGTTGGGTCCTCAATACACGTCGTTCTCATCACTTCAAGTTAAAACCTTGAATGTGAAATGGATACTTAGGTTCTAACCCAGTCGTAACACTCAACCTCATTTGCTTGATACGTTCAACTCTTTTGGAACAAACCATTGAAGTGAAGTTTCTAATGCTTCATCAAGCGCATTACTAAGTCTTAGCTTTTGTGTCCATGAAGGTTGTTGGGTCCTCAATGCACGTCATTCTCATCACTTCAAATTAAAACCTTGAAAGTGAAATGGATAACTTAGGTTCTAACCACAAGTCATGTAACACTCAACCTCATTTGCTTGATACGTTCAACTCTTTTGGAACAATCGATTGAAGTGAAGTTTCTAATGCTTCATCAAGCGCATTACTAAGTCTTAGTTTCGCGTCCATGAAGGTTGTTGGGTCCTCAATACACGTCGTTCTCATCACTTCACGTTAAAACCTTGAATGTGAAATGGATAACTTAGGTTCTAACCACAAGTCGTGTAACACTCAACCTCATTTGCTTGATACGTTCAACTCTTTTGGAACAAATCGATTGAAGTGAAGTTTCTAATGCTTCATCAAGCGCATTATAAGTCTTTAATTACGTTCCATGCATTTATTGGGTCCTCATACACGTCGTTCTCATCACTTCAAGTTAAAACCTTGATGTGAAATGGATACTTAGGTTCTAACCACAAGTCATGTAACACTCAACCTCATTTGCTTGATACGTTCAACTCTTTTGGAACAATCGATTGAAGTGAAGTTTCTAATGCTTCATCAAGCGCATTACTAATTCTTAGTTTCGCGTCCATGAAGGTTGTTGGGTCCTCAATACACGTCGTTCTCATCACTTCGAGTTAAAACCTTGAATGTGAAATGGATAACTTAGGCTCTAACAACAATTCATGTAACAATCAACCTCATTTGCTTGATACGTTCAACTCTTTTGGAACAATCGATTGAAGTGAAGTTTCTAATGCTTCATCAAGCGCATTACTAATTCTTAGTTTCGCGTCCATGAAGGTTGTTGGGTCCTCAATACACGTCGTTCTCATCACTTCAAGTTAAAACCTTGAATGTGAATGGATAACTTAGGTTCTAACCAAAGTCATGTAACACTCAGCTCATTTGCTTGATACGTTCAACTCTTTTGGAACAAATCGATTGAGGTGAAGTTTCTAATGCCTCATCAAGCGCATTACTAATTCTTAGTTACGCGTCCATGAAGTTTGTTGGATCCTTAATACACGTCGTTCTCATCACTTCAAGTTAAAACCTTGAATGTGAAATGGATACTTAGGTTCTAGCCCTATGTCATGTAACACTCAACCTCATTTGCTTGATACGTTCAACTCTTTTGGAACAAATCGATTGAAGTGAAGTTTCTAATGCTTCATCAAGCGCATTACTAATTCTTAGTTTCGCGTCCATGAAGGTTGTTGGGTCCTCAATACACGTCGTTCTCATCACTTCAAGTTAAAACCTTGAATGTGAAATGGATACTTAGGTTCTAACCACAATCATGTAACACTCAACCTCATTTGCTTGATACGTTCAACTCTTTTTGAACAAATCGATTGAAGTGAGGTTTCTAATGCTTCATCAAGCGCATTACTAATTCTTAGTTTCGCGTCCATGAAGGTTGTTGGGTCCTCAATACACGTCGTTCTCATCACTTCAAGTTAAAACCTTGAATGTGAAATGGATAACTTAGGTTCTAACCACAAGTCATGTAACACTCAACCTCATTTGCTTGATACTTCAACTCTTTTGGAACAAATCGATTGAAGTGAAGTTTCTAATGCTTCATCAAGCGCATTATTAAGTCTTAGGTTCGCGTCCCTGAAGTTGTGGGGTCCTCAATACACGTCTTTCTCATCACTTCAGTTAAAACCCCTTGATGTGAAATGGATACCTTACGTTCTAACCACAAGTCATGTATACTCAACCTCATTTGCCTTGATACTTCAACTCTTTTGGAACAAATCGATTGAAGTTAAGTTTTTCTAATGCTTTATCCAGCGCACTTGTAGTCTTATTTTCACGTCCATGACGGTTGTTGGGTCCTCAATAACACGTTGTTCTCATCATTCATTTAAAACTTGATGAGAAATGGATCACTTAGGTTCTCACCACAAGTCATGTACCTCAACCTCATTTCCTTGATACTGTTCAACCTTTTCAACAAATCGAATGAAGTGAAGTTTTTCTAATGCTTCATCAGCGCATTACGAAGTCTTAGTTTCGCATGCCAGGAAGTTTTGTTGGTCCTCAATACACGTCGTTCTCATCCCTTCCAGTTAAAACCTTGATGTGAAATGATACTTAGGTGCAACCACAAGTCATTCACACCACCCTCATTTGCTTGATACGTTGCCCCTCTTTGCACAACACTCGAATGAAGTGAAGTTTCTAATGCTCTCAGCGCTTTACTAAGTCTTAGGTTCGCGCCATCAAGGTTGTTAGTTCCGCACTCACGTCGTTCTCATCACTTCAAGTTAAACTGAACGTAAAAAGGATAACTTATTTTTTAACCACAAGTAATGTAACACTCAACCTCTTTGCTTGATACGTTCAACTCTTGTGGGACAAATCGATTGAAGTGAAGTTTCTAAAATTCTTCATCAAGCGCATTAGTAACGTCTTAGGTTCGCGTCATCAGGTTTTTTTGGGTCCTCAATAACAATTTTTTCTCATCACTTCAGTGTAAAACGTGAAAGTGAAATGGCTAACTTAGGTTCTCCACAAGTCATGAAACACTCAACCGCATTTTTGCTTGATACGTTCAACTCTTTTGACCAAATCGAGTTGAAGTGAAGTTTCTAATGCTTTCCATCCGCGCATTACTAGTCTTTTTCGCGTCCACGAAGGTTGTTGGGTTCTCAATACACCGTTTTCATCACTTCAAGTTAAAAACCTCTTGATGTGAAATGGATAACTTAGTTCTATCCACAAATGATGTACCACTCACGCATTTGCTTGATACGTTCACACTCTTTTGGAACAAATCGATTTAAGTGAAGTTTCTAATACTTCACAAGCGCATTACTAAGTCCTTAGTTTGCGTCTCATGCAGGTTCTTGGGTGCTTCCAATACCCTCGTTCTCATCGACTTCAAGTTAAAACCTTGAATGTGAAATGGATAACTTAGGTCTAACCACAGTCCGACACTCACCTCATTTGCTTGAATACGTTCACTCTTTTGGAACATCATTGAATGAAGTCTTTTCTAATGCTTCATCCAGCGCATTAACTAAGTCTTAGTTTTCGCGTTCCCAAAGTTATGGGTCCTCAATACACGTCGTTCTGCATCACTTCCATTAAACCTTGAAGTGAAATGGATCACTTAGGTTCTTACCATAAGTCATTAACACTCAACCTAATTTGTCTTGATACGTTCACTTTTTTGGACAGACGATTTGAAGTGAAGTTTGCGTAATGTTTCATCAAGCGCAGTACTACTCTTAGTTCTCGGCCAAGAAGGTTGTTGGGTCCTGAATACCGCGTTCTCATCACTTCAAGTTAAAATCTTGTAATGTGAATGGATAACTTAGTTTCTAACCACAAGTCCATGTCAAACTCAACCTCATTGCCTTGATACGTTCAACACTATTTGGAACACGAGTGAAGTGAAGTTTCTAATGCTTCATCAACTCATCTAAGTCTTAGTTCTCGTCCAAAACGTTTTAAGGTCCTCCATACCGTCGTTCTCCTCACTTCAAGTTAAAACCTTGAAAGGGAAATGGATAACTTAGGTTCTGCCCCAATTCAGTAACATTCAACCACATTTGCTGGATACGTTCACTCTTGGTGGAACAAATTTGATTGAATTGAATTTTTCTAATGCTTCAGCATTCAAGCAGCATTACTTAGTCTTAGTTTCGCGTCCAGAAGGGTTTGTGGTCCTCATACACGTCTTTCTTCATCCTTCAAGTAAACCTAAGGTGAAATGGATAACTTAAGTTCTAACCACAAGGTCATGTAACACCAACCTCATTTGCTTGATACGTTCCACTCTTTTGCAACAAATCGAATGAAGTGAATTTTCGAATGCTTCATCAAGCGCATTGCTAAGGAGTCCTTAGTTTCGCGTCCTTAAGGTTTGGTTGTCTCAATACTACCGTCGTTCTCATCACTTCAAGTTAAAACCTTGAAATAAAATCGATAACTTAGTTATAACCACAAGTCATGTAACCTCAACCTCATTGCTTGATACATCAACTCTTTTGGAACAAATCGATTGAAGTGAAGTTTCTAATGCTTCATCAAGCGCATTACTAATATTTCCATCATCTGTGTGATTGTTTATTGGTTTAGCCTACACGAGATGTAAGAAGGCATGATTCATAGACGGGTATCACTCAATATTACTAAATCAAACCTTATGATTCATTCATCTCATTCCCCATGGGTATGAAAATGGTGTCTTAATTGAAGTTCCCCTGTAGTTACAATATAAATTCATAAATATTATTTAATTATTTAATAATTTATCATAATTATTTTGATATCAAATTACGGCATATTCAACTTACCATAATATAAATATGATTTAAAGTCGATTAAATGTCACATATTGTGATTACGTTAAGTTGTCCCAAGGTAATCTCTTTGAGAGACTTCGCGTAGTCTATAAATTTTTTACAGACATATAAGTTATTTAATGACTAAGCAACTTTAGTAATTGCTATCTCGAATGCTTGACCACGCCTAGCCTTAAGAATATATCCTTCAGTAACCCCTCGGTGAGAAAAATGAAAAAATTACCGTCTCACTGAACAATAGCTATCAGAATTTCCGAAGTTTAATAAAATTAGTACATGGTTGCTTTTTTATATGAACACGAACTCTGCACGTGTGAGCGTGGTCTTTTTGGGTTGAGTTTTTCACAAAAGAATGTGATTTTAAATTGAGTTTTGATTCCGTCGTTTTAATAGGTACGTGTTTTCAATTTGAAGTCTTCTTTTTTGGACTGTCCCGTTTTTTGAATTTTTCTTATTCAAGTTGGAGTTCAAATTAAAGATGTCGATTTTGGAAAAAATAAATACCCACCAACCCGTTTTTAAACGACGACGAATCAACCGGTTTTGATTAAGCTGGTTGGTTAGATCGGTTTTGTCTCCTCTAGTTATTTTTCTCTTTTGTGGATCAATTATACCAAAGTAAA
>CM039511.1:48537059-48541387 GCA_022432975.1 Begonia masoniana | reverse complement strand
GTATTGAGGACCCAACAACCTTCATGGACGCGAAACTAAGACTTAGTAATGCGCTTGATGAAGCATTAGAAACTTCACTTCAATCGATTTGTTCCAAAAGAGTTGAACGTATCAAGCAAATGAGGTTGAGTGTTACATGACTTGTGGTTAGAACCTAAGTTATCCATTTCACATTCAAGGTTTTAACTTGAAGTGATGAGAACGACGTGTATTGAGGACCCAACAACCTTCATGGACGCGAAACTAAGACTTAGTAATGCGCTTGATGAAGCATTAGAAACTTCACTTCAATCGATTTGTTCCAAAAGAGTTGAACGTATCAAGCAAATGAGGTTGAGTGTTACATGACTTGTGGTTAGAACCTAAGTTATCCATTTCACATTCAAGGTTTTAACTTGAAGTGATGAGAACGACGTGTATTGAGGACCCAACAACCTTCATGGACGCGAAACTAAGACTTAGTAATGCGCTTGATGAAGCATTAGAAACTTCACTTCAATCGATTTGTTCCAAAAGAGTTGAACGTATCAAGCAAATGAGGTTGAGTGTTACATGACTTGTGGTTAGAACCTAAGTTATCCATTTCACATTCAAGGTTTTAACTTGAAGTGATGAGAACGACGTGTATTGAGGACCCAACAACCTTCATGGACGCGAAACTAAGACTTAGTAATGCGCTTGATGAAGCATTAGAAACTTCACTTCAATCGATTTGTTCCAAAAGAGTTGAACGTATCAAGCAAATGAGGTTGAGTGTTACATGACTTGTGGTTAGAACCTAAGTTATCCATTTCACATTCAAGGTTTTAACTTGAAGTGATGAGAACGACGTGTATTGAGGACCCAACAACCTTCATGGACGCGAAACTAAGACTTAGTAATGCGCTTGATGAAGCATTAGAAACTTCACTTCAATCGATTTGTTCCAAAAGAGTTGAACGTATCAAGCAAATGAGGTTGAGTGTTACATGACTTGTGGTTAGAACCTAAGTTATCCATTTCACATTCAAGGTTTTAACTTGAAGTGATGAGAACGACGTGTATTGAGGACCCAACAACCTTCATGGACGCGAAACTAAGACTTAGTAATGCGCTTGATGAAGCATTAGAAACTTCACTTCAATCGATTTGTTCCAAAAGAGTTGAACGTATCAAGCAAATGAGGTTGAGTGTTACATGACTTGTGGTTAGAACCTAAGTTATCCATTTCACATTCAAGGTTTTAACTTGAAGTGATGAGAACGACGTGTATTGAGGACCCAACAACCTTCATGGACACGAAACTAAGACTTAGTAATGCGCTTGATGAAGCATTAGAAACTTCACTTCAATCGATTTGTTCCAAAAGAGTTGAACGTATCAAGCAAATGAGGTTGAGTGTTACATGACTTGTGGTTAGAACCTAAGTTATCCATTTCACATTCAAGGTTTTAACTTGAAGTGATGAGAACGACGTGTATTGAGGACCCAACAACCTTCATGGACGCGAAACTAAGACTTAGTAATGCGCTTGATGAAGCATTAGAAACTTCACTTCAATCGATTTGTTCCAAAAGAGTTGAACGTATCAAGCAAATGAGGTTGAGTGTTACATGACTTGTGGTTAGAACCTAAGTTATCCATTTCACATTCAAGGTTTTAACTTGAAGTGATGAGAACGACGTGTATTGAGGACCCAACAACCTTCATGGACGCGAAACTAAGACTTAGTAATGCGCTTGATGAAGCATTAGAAACTTCACTTCAATCGATTTGTTCCAAAAGAGTTGAACGTATCAAGCAAATGAGGTTGAGTGTTACATGACTTGTGGTTAGAACCTAAGTTATCCATTTCACATTCAAGGTTTTAACTTGAAGTGATGAGAACGACGTGTATTGAGGACCCAACAACCTTCATGGACGCGAAACTAAGACTTAGTAATGCGCTTGATGAAGCATTAGAAACTTCACTTCAATCGATTTGTTCCAAAAGAGTTGAACGTATCAAGCAAATGAGGTTGAGTGTTACATGACTTGTGGTTAGAACCTAAGTTATCCATTTCACATTCAAGGTTTTAACTTGAAGTGATGAGAACGACGTGTATTGAGGACCCAACAACCTTCATGGACGCGAAACTAAGACTTAGTAATGCGCTTGATGAAGCATTAGAAACTTCACTTCAATCGATTTGTTCCAAAAGAGTTGAACGTATCAAGCAAATGAGGTTGAGTGTTACATGACTTGTGGTTAGAACCTAAGTTATCCATTTCACATTCAAGGTTTTAACTTGAAGTGATGAGAACGACGTGTATTGAGGACCCAACAACCTTCATGGACGCGAAACTAAGACTTAGTAATGCGCTTGATGAAGCATTAGAAACTTCACTTCAATCGATTTGTTCCAAAAGAGTTGAACGTATCAAGCAAATGAGGTTGAGTGTTACATGACTTGTGGTTAGAACCTAAGTTATCCATTTCACATTCAAGGTTTTAACTTGAAGTGATGAGAACGACGTGTATTGAGGACCCAACAACCTTCATGGACGCGAAACTAAGACTTAGTAATGCGCTTGATGAAGCATTAGAAACTTCACTTCAATCGATTTGTTCCAAAAGAGTTGAACGTATCAAGCAAATGAGGTTGAGTGTTACATGACTTGTGGTTAGAACCTAAGTTATCCATTTCACATTCAAGGTTTTAACTTGAAGTGATGAGAACGACGTGTATTGAGGACCCAACAACCTTCATGGACGCGAAACTAAGACTTAGTAATGCGCTTGATGAAGCATTAGAAACTTCACTTCAATCGATTTGTTCCAAAAGAGTTGAACGTATCAAGCAAATGAGATTGAGTGTTACATGACTTGTGGTTAGAACCTAAGTTATCCATTTCACATTCAAGGTTTTAACTTGAAGTGATGAGAACGACGTGTATTGAGGACCCAACAACCTTCATGGACGCGAAACTAAGACTTAGTAATGCGCTTGATGAAGCATTAGAAACTTCACTTCAATCGATTTGTTCCAAAAGAGTTGAACGTATCAAGCAAATGAGATTGAGTGTTACATGACTTGTGGTTAGAACCTAAGTTATCCATTTCACATTCAAGGTTTTAACTTGAAGTGATGAGAACGACGTGTATTGAGGACCCAACAACCTTCATGGACACGAAACTATGACTTAGTAATGCGCTTGATGAAGCATTAGAAACTTCACTTCAATCGATTTGTTCCAAAAGTGTTGAACGTATCAAGCAATTGGGGTTGAGTGTTACATGACTTGTGGTTAGTGATGCAAACCTCAACAAACTTGTTGTGAGACCCAACGTCAATAGATGGAATCAACTTCAGGATCGCCCAATAGTATTTTCAAAGTTTAGGACTAATGACCCCGTGGTTATATGACAACCAGAAACCAATAGTATCAAGAAAGGAATATTGACCCCGTTGCTATGGAAGAGCAAGAAACCAATATTATAAGGGTTGGAAATCAAGTGGTTGCACTTGAAATTTCCGCAAGTTCTACAGAAGACCAGTTGGAGGAAATTCTCACAAGATAATCTCATTCTAGTGTGTCTTACAATGAAGAACTCCCAAGTATTTATAGGCTTACAAGAAATAGTCTAGAATAGGCATTAAATAGCCTTGAAAACATGAGAAAGAACTTTGCTTCTAATATGGTCTAGGTTCAGCCTTCTTGGAAACCATCAAACCACCTTTTGGCCTTCCTATGCCAATATAAATGCCTAGTGGATGTCACTTCGAAATTACTCATTGCTAGAGCCTTCTTTGCTTAATTTGGGCCTACATCAAACTCCATTTGTATTGTAACACATTAATAACTTTAAGGCCCATTTCTTCAAGTGGTCTTGGTTCTTGAAATAAGTTATTTTGGACTTCTTCTTGAAGCTTCTGGCCCGAGCTCTAGTGATAGGTCCATTTGGTATTTCAACTCCATTAAGTATTCTTCTTGGCCCAACTCTTCTTCAATGCCATCCTTGCCCACATCATTCTCCCTCTCTGAAAAGGATTCTGTCCTCGAATCTGGACCTACATAGAAAGGAGAGAGGTCAGTTACATTAAAAGTAGCACTCACTTGATAATCAGCTGGTAGATCAATGATATAAGCATTATCATTAATCTTTTCCAAAACTTGGAATGGTCCATCTCCACGAGGATTGAGTTTACACTTTCTTTGTTGGGGAAAACGTTCTTTACGAAAATGAACCCAAACCAAATCTCCTTGTTGAAAAGTGATGTGCTTTTCTTCCTTTGTTTGCATGGGCAGCAGCTTGCTCATTCCGTTTGATGATATGCTGACGTGCGTCTTCATGAAGTTTCTTTACC